>SSNP01000016.1:4618939-4647105 GCA_006937955.1 Pachypanchax playfairii | reverse complement strand
CCACCCCGCCGCCGCCCCCCCAACAACAACGCGCAGAGAACGCTTTTGCAAGAAGAAAGAAAAACAAAACCAAGAAAATGTCTCGACAGGTGAGTATTATTGTCATCTTTGCGCTCCTAAGGGTGGCGTTGCTAACAACGGCAAGGGCTTCATGCTTGTATTTATGTACGTGAGTGTGAGTGCCGTAAAGCAGGTTTGTTCTCGCGAGATTAGTCGGGTCCGATCCACTGAAAGTTGCAAGTGCTGCTTTCAGGACACAGACCCCGGAGGGAGGGGAGGGACCCACGAATCACCCCGCCAAGTCCTTGTTTACCCCCACAGGGACTCTAGAAAACATTTATTGAGGTGAAAAAACTTACTTAGTTCTGCTTTAAATGAAGAGTTGTTATACAATGTTTCAAACAAAAATAGTTGCTTTATCACCCTTTCAGGTGTCCATGCATCTAACACTGCTGGAGTATACATGCAGCTGGGGCTCTAAATTAACTTTTTTGATAACCAGCCATTGTTGCTGCTAGATTTCCTAAGTTATCAGAAAGTGATGTGCAAATCCTAACATTTTTTTTCTCTCTCTTTCTTCTTGGTGCCGTCCTTGATTGTCCCATGAACAGGTAATACATTTTTTTTCTTACATATTTAAGTTTTTCATTGAGTTCTACAGATTTCAAAGCTAAAGTTACTATCTCAAAGCTCTGGAATGTATTTAACTGTCTTTTTAGAGGAATTAGCAGATGCCTGTTGAAACACCATACCACCCACACCTGAAAAACACCAAATACTTTACAGTATATTAATAACTGCAGCTATTAGTGGCTGCAAAAAGGATTGTTTTCCATTTAGAGATAAAAAAATGCCACAACAATCAAGCAGTTGACCTCTGCCCTCTTTTCCTGCCTTGGTTTCATCTCTTATACCCACATTTGAAGTGTTAGCTCAACCCTTCATCAAGTTTTCTTCAACCCTATTATTTGCTCTCTCAGTGCTCTGACCACAACAGTATTGCCTCAGACCTCTGACAGCTTAGTCTCACACTTAAAACACGACACAAAAACAGTTTTACTCAAAGCAAATTTGTGTCCTTTGTAATTGAGATCATCTATTAAAGAGTAAAATGCATCACATAATACATTTGGTTAATCCAAAAAGTTTTCCAAAAAAACAGGCAACTGGATTTCTTTATACTCTTCATGAAAATGTTTCACCTTTCAACCAAAAGGCTTCTTCAGTTCTGTTTCAAGAGTTTCAGGCTTATACTGTATGTTGTAGACAATATGAATAGGGTCATTAAAGTCATATGTGTTAGTGACACACCCGTCTCTTCTAAAAAGTTGTGATGATGGAAAATCTACACAAACATATGACATTTGCTCTTATTGAGTCAGCTGTTTTGATGACATAGACATACACTTAAACTTAGAGAAAAAAAAGAAAAACACTGATTTTCATTAAAGGAGACAGTGAATGATGCTGACTAAATGTCACCTCAGCTATCTGCAAATTTTAGCATAAATGCAAAAACGGTACTGTGGCAAACATTTTATTATGCATCATGAAAATGTGACGATGCAACACCTGCAAAAAAGTGCACTGCGAGATGCAACAGGGTCAGCATCCAATTTTAAGATTCTTCTTGCATTTTAATGGTATTTGAGGCAAAAAATATCAATAGCATCATGATGTTTATTTATCAAAATTTTTTATTGATACTAAATTTGTTTTTCTTACACTCTTTACACTATTTAGGTTTTTCTTCTATTTTCCTTTTGCCTGTAAGTCTTTGATTTTTAAATCTATTGAAGTTTTATTGCCACAGAAAGTATCATTTCAAATGCATGTTGCAAAATGTGCATCAGAAAAACAAGTAAACTGGTGTCTCTGACCATAGTTTTGTTTAAGCTGATTTTTTTTTCTGAACATGAAATGGTGATCAGGTTTCTGATGATGGCGCCCGTGTTTGGCATCGCCGCTACCAAGAATCAGTTTTTGCTATGCTGTTATTTACCTCTTTTGTTCTCACTTTAAGCCAGTCATGTTTTACATGATCTGGTGTATGATCACCAATCATTGATGCCCAACTGGGCTTCCATGACTGGACTGGTGTTCGTTCACCTTCATTACTTTATCCTTTATTGCGTGGATTGTCTCCTTGCATTTGTCTCGACATCTCACCAGAAATAGGGCAGAAGACAGAGAAGAAGAGGAAAGAGAACCAGTTTCCAGTTAAACTGAGGCTCGTCTAAAAAGCCTGGACTGGCAGGTCAATGACTTTGAGCATTCCTGACAACTTGTTCAGTTTTTTTTTCCACTGGAAGAGTTTTTGCCATCATGAAAAAAATACTTTGTATTGTGCACCGTCTTGGCCCAAGTCTCACATTTTGAAAGCAAGTCGGTGACTTGTTGTTGTTTACTTTGAACCTGCTTAATTTATTTATTGTTTTGGATTTTGATGTACATTTTGATTATGACTCTGACTCATTTACCAGGAGCTTCATTAGCCTCATGGATTCTTTTATTTTACCCAACATACAGTATGTCTAGTTACACTACACCAAAGGTTACACCTAGGGATTTTTTGGGGGGTCTGAATATTCACTTTTTTTACCCTAAGTACATTTTTCTCCCTGTTCATCTCTGTTCTTTATCATTGATCTCAGACTCTGACCAAGTCTTCTGCTCACCTTATCATCAACTCTCACTTCATAAATTTGTATACTGCTGGTAAATTTTCTCATTCCCTCTTTTTGGTGATTTTGATATCTTAACTAAAGATTTTAATAACTCTTGTCTCTCTGTTCTAGATAGCATCTGTTTTATTAAAATAGATCAGTACCTGTGTTAAATACCTCAACCTGGGATAATGACAGTATGTGCTGTCTAAGGTGTTCTGGTAGAAACATTTAATAGGGGTGGAGGAAATCTCTTTGGGTCCATTTACTTCACTTAAAAGATCTTTTAGTTTCTTTTAATCCTTCAGTTAAAGAAGCCTGGGCTACCTATTCCTCTAATCTTGTTTCTAAGAGCAAAGACAGTTCTAAAGTGTAATTTAACACTATTAGTAATATTGTCACCCCTTCTCCACCTGCTGTTCCAATCTCCTCCAATGAAAAGGAAATACTGTTTTTTTTTCATTCTTTATGGAAAAGTTGCTTAAGTGAGAAATAGAATTTCTAACCTGTTTCTCTGTCCACCCCAGTTCTGTTAAGCCCCATGAGGTTTCTAAGCTGCATGTAACATCCAGATCCAAAGGTGTGCCTTGACTTTACACTGGATTTGCATGTCCAATCTTTAGCTTGCTTATGTTTTTATTGTTGAAGAAACATTGGAAATTTGAGTTACATTGTGTTAATCAAAAGTGGAATTACTCAATCCATTTAGAATGCATTTTAAGATTTGGGTTCTGACCAGTAAATCCCTATATGGATAGTTGTTAAAGTATATTATCGATCTTTTAAAGGTACAATATGTAAGAATTTTCCAGTAAAATACTCACACAACAGTCTAATGTCCCGCCAATGTTGAAAATAAAGTCACATTGTAACAGATCTAGAACTCCGGCTGGGTGGTCGCTAGTTTCTGTCACTTTAAAAACGCTGGTCTGGACCGGAATCAGTATTTACACGTTTAGACTTCCTGGTTCCGTCATGAATCACATGTGAGTCTGCAAGGCTGGCAAGTCTTCAAAACAAGCAGCTGCAATTCCACAACAACCAGCAGCAAAAAGTAAGAAACCCCCGCATCCTTCGTCTGAGCAGCCCAGCTGCACATGATGGGGCGTTCAAACGCACTTAGGAAAACTCAGCGCTGAACAAACAGGCCTTCAGACATTCCCAAAAATTGAACAAATACAAGAGAAACTAAATAAGGATCAACATTGGAATTGGCAGCCCTGCATAAAAATCGGGAAGGGGAGGGGGTGAGTGGCTGATTGGTGGGATCGTGTGATCTAGCTGTACTAATGGTACCAATGCATGGGCTAAAAATAGAAAGTCTGAAGACTGTGAAACTTTCTCCCATCAACACTTAGAAATGTAGACTAATTTCATATTTTGAAGAAATAATTAAAAAAAAAAAAAAACTTTTTCAAACTTTCTTCTATCTAAATTATTTTTTATCGTTTTTAATTGTACTCGTTGTAAGCATTTTGTTTTGTTTTTCTGACACTTGAAAGGCGCTTTATAAATAACGTTTATAAAGTTTTTGGCAGTCATGCAATAGCAGCTAAATTCTTGTTCTTTTACAATCAAAAGATTTTCTTTTTGCTGCGTCACACTTTAATTCTCAATCAGCATTGTTTTACCTCAGCTTCGACAGCTGCTCTCAATGTACGGTCCTTAGCACATGGCTAATTAGCATGTCAATAAAAATGATTATTGCCAAAGCTATTTCTAAACCACTCCAGGCATCTGCACAGCTGCTGTTACTTGTATTGTATTTGTAGCCTTTATTATTTTTTTCACTCTAAAATGTTTTACTAATTATTTTTTTAATAAAAGGTAAGTTCATACTGCTCTTTTAGAAATTGTTGAAAGCCATTTGCAAAGCCACTTTTATTCGTCTAAATCTTTGCATTGCTATTTTTGTTAGGAAAACAAGATATGAAACTTAGAAATAAGGAGACTTATTTTATTATACGTATGTTACAAGAGGAACAATCTCACTCTTTTCTTTCTTTTTACAATGCTGATGAAAACTTAAAACAAAATGAACATGTACTCTCTGCAGAGTTGTTAATGTTACAAGCATATATATTTCTTTATTTTTTATACATTTTAATGGATTTTTGCACTTTTATATTGTGCAAGGATCAGATTGAGACTACATTGACATGTACTCTGTTTGTATCCACTGATTTGTATTAGAAGTCTAAACAAATGGGGAAATGTTGCCTAGACTGGTAGTTTAACTAGTCCTTCTTCATGAAAACTGAAGTTTAGACTTTTTCCTTGTTATAATTTTGGCAGTAAATTCAAACATACAGTACAGACCAAAAGTTTGGAGACACCTTCTCATTCAAAGAGAATGAGACGTGCTGTACGTGATCATTAGTGTTTGTGTCTTAGCAAATACTATGTATGCACAATGATAAATAACTGCTTTGTGATGTATTTTTATACTAAATCACACCCTAGCTTGTAGAGGAAGGAAACTTATTTAGCAGTGCTGCACTTATCTCTGACTTATTCCTGGCAGTATTGCACATTTTTATCACGAACAGTGGCAGAATAAATAAGGACATTATACTCAAACGTAGACTTAATGAAAAATTTCTTCATATCTTTTGTTTGACAGTTTAACCTCTCATTAATTGTCGAGACGCAGCTGGGAGAATGAGAATGTTGTGATGTGTCTGTCTGCCACCTATGGAGCTAAATATGGGAGGGTACAACCAAGTTTGACAAGGATGTGTGAGGCAACAAGGTCAAATGTCAGAGTGGCAGCAGCGACAGCACGCTATTAGGAATCATACTATTCTGTTTTAAAAGGTGAAAATGACTATATGAAAAATATTTGTATAAAACTTTTTATTGTTTATATTAAGTTTGTGTATAGCAAGGTTATTGGGCAAAAGTTAAGGCATCGCCTCTCGCTCAGTGACAGTTGTAGAGAGGCACCAGCTCCTTGTGACCCTGTACAGGAACAAGTTGGTAACAAAATAACTGTGTTATGCAGAGATGATGATCAAGTTATATTCACTATCTGCAACTGCCTGTCTAGTAAGTGCACAATCATTGGCTTTTAAAAAAGATCAGGACTTAATCGTGACAATGTTATATGCTTAATTTTCATTGATAAAAACGTAAGGCAACATGCAGAACAGAACATAAAAACTAAGTTCACCTTTAATGTGCTGAGCAACAGCCAGTTGCTACTTCAAATGCAGTTGATTTTTATCAAGTGGGTACACATCTATAAAAATGTCCTGGAGCGTTGAAGGTTGTGTTTTAATTAAACTTCAAGAAGAAAAGACATTGTCAGTGATCTTAAACATACAATTCTTCTTACTCATGAGTTTAAAAGAGGGTATGCTGCCATTTCTAAACAATTTGGAGTCCATCATTCTACTGTTTGATGGATCATTGTGGAAAACATTTGAAATGGTTACCAATTTTGTTGGGAGTTAACAGTAATGTGACTCGACCAGCCAAGATCAGACAATAGAATATTTAGATAAACTTTGAAATTCCTCCTCATCACTATATCATCATACAGAAGATGATTGTTTCAAGTTAACCGTGCAAGCTAATGAATAAGGGTTATCCAATAACTTAACATTTTCATATTTTTTCACAAATTGCTTGTTTACTTTGGTTTGGTTGAATTTGATATTGATTTATGATAAAGAAATAGTCTGTGATATTACAAAGGATTGTTAATCATAGTTTCCTATTTTCTAATTTCAGAACGTAACTACCAATTGATTTTTATGTCCTACCTCTAAGTTAAGAACCTTTTAAGAGGATGTCCTTAACTTTTTTGTTCCCAAGTAACCTTTATTTCAAATAATAGATAGGTAGACAGTTACTTACTTGGTACACTGACACAACAACACAATTTGATGTTTTTTCAACTGGGTGATTGGATTAGGCCCCTGATCCTTGTGACTGAATAAGGAGTTTGCTGAAGTTGTTCAGGCATCTCATTAGGATGCCTCTTAATTGCCTCCATATGGAGATTTCTTGGCATGTCTCACTGGGAAGAAACCCATCAGCAGACCAATAACTTGCTGAAGAGATCATATATGGTGTCTGATCTTGGTACACCTTGGGATCCCCCAGGAAGTGTTGGAGAGGGATGTCGAGTTTCCCTCCTGAACCTGCAGCCCCTGAAACCCAGGATGGATGGATGGATGGATGGATGCTAAAATACAAGAAACCAGCTGAACTGATTTTTTTCCTTGTAAGTCAGTTCTAAAACCTGGGATATTGGCATGGTTGGACATATATGACAGCTTAATAGCACATAAATTCGAGTAGATATGTTGGTGTCTAATGATAGGTTACAGAAAATAAAACAATCTCCTGTCTTGTAAATCAATTACAGTGGTGACAATGTCATTCTGATGATGAAAATGGAGTGTAACAAGTTGACAATTTTGTTTGATATCAAGAAAAATCTGTGACATCCTGTAGCCTTATAGCTTGTTCCCTGGCAACCACTCAGCGGTGACAATCAGCTTCAATATCCTCTTCTTTGATTCTCCACGAGAAAGAAATTATTAAATGTCTAACAGTTTAATTGACAAATTTGAGTGCTTCTTTAGAAGAACTGTGGGGTTGCAGAACACAATTTGAGTCTTGTTTTACCGCTTCAATCAATTAAATTTATGATAAATGTTCTTGTTTTGCAAAAAAGTATTAGTATTGGGACAAAAGCATAAATGGAACAAATACTTGTCATTTTCTTACAAAGTATTTGCTGAGACTGATTATAATGTTCAGTGGTTCAGGATTGTGTTGTTGTATTTCATCTAAACATCACCACAGAGATTTTATTGTGGTTTTAGTCTTTAAATGCATGAATCTAAGCAATTTATTGAGAACAAAACAATGTCTTCTTTCTTTTGTCCAAACCTCTGTTGTCCATCGAATTTTCAATTAGTAACAACAAAGACTTGGTTGTGCAAACTAAATTGAAATAAAGAAGAAGCAAATACAATATAATTCCACACACTTAAAAGGCTGCTGCGAGAAGACACGGAAACAGATGTGTGCAGAGTCAGAAGTTCATTGTTCACGATGACAGCAACCAGAAGATAATGGGAGAGAAGGCCAAGACAAAAAAAAAGGTTAAGGTGTAAAAAGGTAGAAAAATGATCAACAATGACTTTAGTGGGTCTGCAGAGAGATGCAAACTGAGCTTCTCATAAGCTCCGAACTCAATAATAGATAAGAAAAGAAATTACAGCCAGCCTGAAAGGAGAGAAGCTTAGGGTGAGATAGAATAACAATTATTCAAATAGAGGATTATTAGTTGGCTAAGTGGCCTTTTGCTTGATGTAGCATCAGACGAATGTAAGGCTTACCACCAACCTGGAGCCATACTACTTCATTTATTTTCTCTTGTTAAGACTGAACCTTCATCAAGGGGACAGAGCTGCTTTGAGGATCTTTCCCATCTCGCATCATCTCTCCTCCCGCCACAGTTCAATCAGATTACAATAAGAGTTGATGACGGGACATATGGCTGCATCGGACCTCCTTCTGTGGAGACTTAATAAGGAGAGAGTGGAGTAATCCCCTATTTTTCATCTGCCTCTCTCTGACATCCCCACAGGGATCTGAGGCAGCATCAGATTCCGGCTCCCTCTTTTATCTGATGTAATGGATTTGCAACAGCCACAACCTGGAACAGAAACTCAGATCAGCTTTTTGGAGGAAGATGGCTGAGTCTGGGAAATGTTTTGTAGGCAAGGGAGAAAATAAATTTAGAACTAATAAAGGGCCAAGATGAAGGATAAAGAGACAGATAACGTGTTTTTTATTGCCTTTAGGATTGGAAATGTTAAACATTTTTTTAACTAGTGATCATCTCTCCTGTTCACTCTACAATTTATTGCAGAACCTGTTTGTGCAAAATCCATGATGAGCAAGCAGATTTAATTGCAATAAAAAGTTGCACATTTATGTTAGTGTTTAGTATTTTGCTTTCAATTTAAATGCGACAAGCCAAATTTTTTGCAAATAAATGATATTTGCTAAAAAATAGATTACTTAATAGTCTTGTGTGACTCCTGCTCTTCCTGATGATTCAGTTACTTATCACACACACTTGCTACAAGGCTGCCAACTGTCAAACACTGAATGTGAAACTAGTGCACTTGATGCTTTTCACATGTTCCCACATTCCTTTTTTTCTCATACTTGAAAAATTACTAAAAACAAGCAGAGTGGAAAAATGCCACTTGGTATTTGTTGATATTATTTTACAGTCATTTACTGTAAATAAAGTCAATGAAATGGCAAAATTAATTAAAGGAACTTGGGTCAGGTTTGTTTCTGTAGCTGTAAAATCTGGATGTCCCTCACTTGGCAATAGTGTTAACATGCCGGAGCCAAATTTACAGCAAAACATTAATTAATAAATAGCCAAGACTAAAAGTAACACATGCTGTGAGCCAAAAACATTTCCGAAATAGGATGGATATAGCACAACTTCTTCTTATTGTCAGTTTTTTGTTGTTTTAAAATCCTTAGATGTATAAAAAATAAACTCTATGACTGATAAATTGCAAAAATCTGTCAGTGATATAAAGAAAGCAACAATTGCTGGATTGTTAGCACAATGGTAAGAATGACTATTACACAAATAACAGGACCCATGCCATGGTCAAGAAGAATTAACCTTATTTGTAGAACGTGTTCAGTAATTTAAATTTTGTTCTTAAATAATTTGCAGGGATGCAACACTTTTTTTCAAATCGATACTATACTTACATCTGTGAACTTGCTGATACCGAGTACCAATGCCGATACTTCTACCACACAAAAAAATGCAATGAATTGGAAGGCAGGTTTTATTTTCTTCTCTGTTTGTTGAAACAGATTATGGTGAAGCAGATAAATAAATATCTATAAAAATGACCACAAAACTAAAATTTCAATTGAAAAATAAACATTTTCTGTGAAATTATTGCAGATTATTCACATTTTAAGTATCTGTTAACCGATACCAATACAAGAACATTAGAATGGTATCAGCCCCTAATAACTTTTTCTGCAACTAATAAAACTGGATCATTGTGGGGGTGATATTAGAATATGGGGGAGTTTGATTATGTGTCAGTTTTGTATTGTGACAGGAAAACACCAGTAAGGGATGTTTGCCTGGTCCGTCAGGTACAAACAGGAAAAAATAAGCCAGACTAACTGAGGAATTCTAATCATTTCTGTATATAATGAATGTAAGAAAAGGAAATTTACAGAAAGAGAGTAGAAGAAAGATGAAGATATGGGAAAAACTGACAGACGATGAAGAACTCTGCTCTCATGCATACAAATACTTGCAGCCAATTTATTGGTATTTTCTGCAGTGTCATCCAAAATGGTTCTACAATGAGATGACCTTGCAGAATGTACACAAGCTCATTCTGTCCTTTGAGCAGCAGTTTGCACAGATGTGTATCAGTTTTGTCTCTTGGTGAAGGTCCGTAAGTTTTAAAAACACGTTCCTAATCTCACCACGGTGACTTTAAATATCCCACTTCCTCTCTCTTTTTTTACTGTATAATTATTCTTTGGTGGCTTCATGTCATTATTTATTATCACACTCTTCTTTCATCTGTGGTCTTATCTATAGAGCCAGCTCTTTCCTGCCAGCTTCAACAGGACTACGGCCAGCTACATAAACATTTTACTGACAAGGACGGTCAACTGTTTACTGACAAAGCAAAAGTCTTACTGGCAGCAGCCATATAGGGGTGTGGATGTGTGTGCGTCCATGTGCTCGAGGAAGGCTTGTGTGTGTTGTCATGAATGTGACAGAAGGAAAGAGAGCAGATGACAAAGAGAGCCTCTAATGTACATCCACTTTTGGTTTGGACACCTAAAGGTCTCTCAGCACCGAGCCATTTGTTCAGTGCACTTAATGCTGTCTCCAACCTTGGACTCCATTGTAAATCTGGGCACTTCAGAGCAGAAAGTGGAATAGGGAGACTTTTCCTGATGTTTTCATCTTCTCACTTTTTTTTTTACACTCTATATTGATCACTTTGGAGGAGTTTTTTTTTCTTTTTTCATTGTCTTTTCGTTACAAGGTTTTATTTGTCATCGTTACAGTCATGAGTCACCTGTGGTCATAAGATTTGGATCATGACTGAGATCCAAGATACAGACAACTGAAATGGGCTTCCTCCGGAGGTTAGTCGGGCTCAGCTGTAGAGATGAGGTGAGGAGTTCATTCACTGAGAAGAGCTTGGAGAGGAAAACATTGAAGAGTTGGATCCAATAGTTTTGGTTTCCCCCATTTTACTTTTTTGTTTTTCCTGTAATTGCAAGCACACACAAACCTGTTTTGTACCTTTCCTTAATGGAATGGTGACTTTGTTTTATTTTATATTGACAAGTGACTAGAGTTGATAGTCAGTCTTTTTAAAGAAATCTGTTTTATACAGCTGAAAATAATTTGCTCTATTTCCCAATATATCATAAAACCAAACATATCAGCAGCTACTGCTCTTTTAAAAAAAATGTCATTTCAAGTCAGACACACAAAGAGACCAATTATACTTATTCAGCTTGAATCAAAGCTTGTTGTGATGTGCATGGCCTTGCAGCTACTAATCCAGTTTTCAGAGTTGTAAAATTGTATTTTTCTGTGTCTTTTACCAATTTTTAGCTTGCTGGTAATTGATTTGAGAAGCTCAAATCTGTGAAACAGTTGAAGTCTGTGTAATTTGTGAATAAGAAGAGCTGTTCTGCTGTGCTGGGCTCTTTAATATATGCAATCACCAATTTACCAGTTGTACTGTTTTCGTCATCTAAACTTACTATTGACAGTGTTTCAGCAGTTTACATCTTAGGCCTTGACGGTTAGTTTAACAGTTATCACTGACCAAACTCAAAATATCCAGTTCCTATTATAATCTAAATGAATGGTGCTGTTACTACTTAAATGTAAGTATCATTAACAATTTAATTTCAGTCTTTAGTAGCACTGGATATAATAATAGATGATTAATTGTGAGAAGCTTTTATGAGTGAAAATTTTCAGAACAATTTGTCTTGAGACATTTCTCACCATAAATGCACATAAACATAAACAAAGGTGTTTGATTTTAATTAAAACTACCACACATTACATGCATAGATCAGTAATTTTCATTTACTTAATATACTGTGCAGACTTTAAGTTGCACATATTAATGAGAACCCATTGCTAAAGTAAATTAGTGCACAAAAGGAAAGATGTTGAGGTTCCCATTTACCCGTTTGGGTTTGACCAGCATAGTACTAATTTTAATTTAAAACAGCGGTAAATGGTTGAAAACATTCCAGAGTTAAATGAACTATGAGTATCATCTGGTTTCACTTACAGAGGAAAAGAGAATAGGAGACAAACCCTTGATATTACTTTGAAAAATTACTGACTTGTAAAGCTGAGTGCTGTAACCCTCTGGGCAGCTGCAATATATACCCTGTTTGAAAGCTGAAAAGACTGCTGTTTTATTGTTCTTTTATTGTCTGAGATGTCTTTGATTAAGTTTAGCACAGTGGTTGTTCGAAGACATTTTGAAGACAAATGCTTCTTGGCCTACAGTGGTTTGCTGACTAGAGCAAAGTCTCAAGAAAGTATTAATGTGCCAGATGCCAGTTCCAACATGGACTTTATATTTTTGTACAGATAAGTTTGAGAGAGAGAAAATTGCTCTGAGAACAACAGCTGCTGGCATTTGCAAAGCACAGACCCATGCTCAGGCACTGGCAGACAACACATGAGGTTGTAGAGTGCCTGTAGGTCTACAGGGAAGCAGATGCTCATGCCATTAGTCTTTTGGACCAGTCATTAAGATCCTTTGAGCATCCAGACACAGGCTTCAAGCTTTGGACTCTGATTATGTCAAAGTCAGGAATAAACCTTAACACACACATATTGCTTAAATTCATATTGTTGCCACTTTGAAGTGTTTTTTATTTTATAAGTTAGTTTGTGTGCTACAGGATTGGTCCTAAGACTAGTTTGAACTCAGCTAAGACTCATAGAAAGTAGGCCTGGGCAATAAATCGATTAAATGAATTAATTAAAATTGTTTTGTTGTGAGTGATTTAAAAAATTGAGTTTTTGCATAGTGGCGCTTTTTGGCTCCCCGGAGTTTCCGTAGCATTAGTTTCACATAGTTTGCTGCGACAGACGTGCAGGAACCCCATGCTGCCACATTTGCCTTAAGCCTATCGCAGTCAAAGGCAGCAGCACCACAAACTCATTCTAACACCTGAAACAGAGGTATCCAGAGCGAACATGAAAAACACCAGTCTCTCCAACGAACATAACTGCAGTAACCAACAAGCCTTAGCTAAATGTAGCCACATCCTTTGCACAAGACGCCACATATGAGAGGAAGGGGCATCATGGAGAACACTCACAGAAGCAGTCACTTTAAGTTGTATGCCATTTGTACTTGCTGTTTTCCTTAATAAGTAGGGGAAAGTCATATCGCCCAGCCCTAATAGAAAGCCACCTTGGAATAATCCAGTGTTTCGTTAGCCATTCATAATTCACTCCAAGCACCTTGTCAATGACACTATAAACATCCAGTTTACTTATGAAGTTGAGGTTTTTCCTTTAACAGACAGTTTAACATTTAGTCAACTGTTATTTTGTCTGCTGTATTTTACCTCTAAGACTACAAAAGACAGAGAGTTGGATTCTTATTATGTGGAATAAAGAATAAATGACACATGCAGTCATGTGCCAAAAAAGGAAAAAGCTGTTGTCTTCCCCCCTTATCAGCTCCACAAATGTTTCATTGCTTCCTTTTACAACATAAACTCATTTTAATTGGGAAGTTCTGTTACTGTGTCTCTGCTTAGTTCAAGGTAAGTTGTAAGTCCAAGATTCGCACACAAAAACAGCTGCTGCCTGTCCAGCCCCTCCTCTCTAAGCAGGATTTCATGCCTATCCTCTTTTGTGTGGTTACACACAAAGCACAAAGGCCTCTACTTACTTTGAACAGTACTTGAAAGGTTAGTTCATGGAGCAAATGCAATGCTGACCACCCACAGGACTGTGACAGTACACAGGTTTTGTTCTCAGTTGAAAAGCTAAATTGCATTTTAGTGTCATGTGTTTGCTGTTTATGTATACTGTCTAAGCTGCAACCATCTATATTATTATCTATGATAATTTGGTAACTATGGTAAAATATGACACATGTGAGCATGATGATTTTCACAAAAAGAGGCAAGATTAAGGGTTTATATATGTATAACACATAGGTGTCAATATTACTGAGAATTAGCAACTAAGTCAAATGCAATTTAAGACCGAGTGTTTAAAAATTGTTGTTTTAGCATGCAGTACAGAGAGAATATGTGTTTACATAGTTAAGGAATGGATCAGATAAAGTAAATTGGAACGTCTAAAATGGACAGTAAGGAAAATGTTTCTTTTTGTTTAGCAGCTAAAAAAAAACTGGTTTTAACAATTTTCCAAATCTCCTGTTTGCTTTATTCTAGCCTCAGTTCTCACAGCAACCTCAAAAAAATTGTTTTCAGTCAAAGCATAGATTTCATGGGTAGACAGAGTTCATGACTTGGCAGGCTTTTGTTCACGTGTGTACTCTTTGTAAAGAAACATGCAAGTTTCCTTACACTAACACATGTTAGCTGTCTCAGCCACCTACACACTCACACCAGCAAAATCCTCTCTCTCTCTCTTGACTCATACACTGCTGCCCCCTCATTCATCAATAGTCCCAGAACAACTGGGCTAGGGGTCAGGGTGTCGCTGCAGCAGGCAGGCAGGCGGTAGAGGTAGAGAGGGATTTACCAGCAGGCATCATGCCCTAAAGAAACAGCTTCTGCCCTCCAGATGGATTAGCACTCCGTTCCATCACTTGCCTCAAATTGCAGTGCATTTGTGTGTTGGACTTTGATACGCCTGTCAGGTGACACCAAACCACATGGCATCACACCCGGCTAGACAGACCCAGCTCAGTGTTGTGTGTCTGTGTTGGATGAATTACAGAGAGGGGGGTAGTTTAACTCCTGATCCAATCTGTCCATGTGTATGCACTGAAACACAGTGTGTGCATAAGTCAGTGTGTGTTTGTATGTTTTCATAGTGGTTGATGCCTTTCAGGTATGGCATCAACACTTTCCCTGTGCCAGTCCAGCCATGCCATAGGATGATCCTTGTATGTGTGGTCTGTGCATGTGTGAATCCATCTGGTAATGACTCTGAGATGACTAGGCCAGTTGGCATTACGCAACGGTGCCATTTCCAAGTCCCTGTGTTGACTCTTTTGCTCCAACACTCTTTTTCTCTCACTGTCACACACAAACACACCAACTCAGAGACAGATGTGTGGTGGTGCTGGAGAATTCATGGAAACCAACTCTGCCTTTTGCTTCTTTATCCCGATCTGTCTAGAACTGTGACCACTGACTCTCAAAAGTACAACCATTCATATTAAATGCCACTCACCTCCAGAGATACAAAAATGAACAGTGAGCTTTTGCTCTGTTTTTGATGGTGATGATAGTATTGTTGTATTTTGCATTGTATGAGTCTGAGCATGCTTTGATTTTCTTGTAGTTAAAATAATCTGTCATTAATTCTGTTTTCTTTTTGATGAAATAGACCATCAACAACTAAACAGTAGATTTATAGTATTTAACATGTTTGCTTATGAATGGACCAACGGTGCCAAAATTAGCATAACTATTGCTGCACCTCAGGTGCAAAACATTTTAAATTTTATATTTACAAAGAAAAGGTTATTTGACAAACCAAATCTGAGTAATTTGCATATTTTTTTAGAAATCCGTCTGGTAGATAACACCCCTGATAGGTCACCAGTCCAATACATTGAAAAGAGCAACCCTTTACACACACACACACACAAGTAAGGGCCCATTTGGGCATGTTTTTAGTCTTTTGAAGTAAACACCAGTCCCCAAGGTAAACCAATGCAAGGGGCGATTCCTATCTCTATACAGAAAGGCCCCAGCTAAGAGGCTTCTAGCTGTAAGGCAACAGTGTTACCAAATGCCCCACTGTGCTCTCTATAAGTCCTTCAAAATTAATGAATTGAAGCTCCAAAAACACTCCCCAAGCTATTCCTGTGGGATTTCAAGGCTTTCCCAGGCCAAAGAGGGGGTCTACCTGGAGGATCCCTCGCACTCGTACATGCCCAGAAAACCTCCATTGGGAGGTGAGGCATCCTTACCAAACCACCTCAGCTGACTCTGTTTGATGTCAAGGAGCAGTGTCTCTACTTTTAGCTCCCTCCAGATGGTAGAACTCCTCACCTTATCTTTAAGGTGAGGTTTGGGAACCTCAGTATCTCATCTCTGCTTTTTCTGGATGATGAGGTTCTGGTGGCGTCTTCGAGCTATGACCTTTAGCTTGTACTGGGGTGCTTCACAGCTGAATGTGAAGCAACCAGGATGAGAGCCAGCTCCTCAAAATTCTGAGGCCATGCCACTCATCCAGAAAAAAAGGTGGAATGCTTCTTTCAGTTTGGTGGTGAATCTTTGCCTCAAGTAGAATAGTTTAAGTATCTAGGCATCTTGTTCATGAGTTGACGTCAGGATGGAGTGGGAGATGGACTGATGAATCAGGGCTTTGTCCACATTAATGGCAGTGTTGCTTTGGTCTGTTGGAGTGAAGAAAAAGCTAAGCTGAAAGGCAAAGTTCTCAATTTACTGGTCTGTCTATGTTTCGGCTCTCAGCTATGGTCAAGAGATCTGGATCCTGACCAAAATAACTAAAACCTGGATACAAGCAATTACCCATGACAAACACAGCCTATTAGAATGTCAATGCAAATGAAAGCAGTGGACACTATGGTACAGTTTTCTCAGACCATATCAGAATGTAGTGGCTAGAAGATTACGCCACACTAGTCATGGATGCACTGCTACTGCTACCTCATGCTTCCCCAGGCTCCACTCAGCACTGTGCTACTTCACCACAAAAATAATAAACCACAAAAATCTCAATAGTGAAGTTTTGGACATGTTCAAAACTATCTTTGGTCCATCTATAACATACAATATGGAGCCTACTGTGTTGTTACTAACAGTTGGAAGACCATGCAAACATCCCGCAAAGACCATCAGCATTCTGGCAGATTCATAGAATGGGTTGTCATCTACTCTAAAGAGGATTTGTACTTAAATATTTCTTTCTTTATGACAGAATTGTATAAAAAAGCATGAAAAGACCAATGTAAACAGGAAACCTTGAGAAAACATTTATTTTCTCCTGGATCGATACAGATGAACATACAATATATCTAGTGTATTGTTATGTGAGAACTGAAAGTCTCTAGGAACCATGCTTGAGAGTGTGTGTCTATTTTTAGAGGAAGTGTAGGCCTTAGAGGTGGTAGGGAGTACAATTTGTGTGTGTTGCCGTCTTCTGGATGACTGACATACTGAGGGAAGTGGGTCAGCATAGATTTTCTTTGAGGGGTGCATCTCGTTTAGCCAGAAGCAGCAAACTTCCTGTTAGACTTAACAGAAGTGCTCAACAGAAGGGATAAAACAAAGTACATTTCCAAAGTACATTTCCATCTAAGTCTAACTGAGCAAGTTCTTTTCTCTGTAACTTTGTGTTCTTTCAAATAATGGCCCTGAATTACCAGGTTTTTCTTCCTGCTTTCCCTCTACTCCATTTCCCTATAAGTTCTCCTCTCTCAGGTCTTACTTCCTTTGATAGTCTGCTTCCAGCTAACAGCGGTGACACTCTGTATAAGCTATCGCTCCTTGGCAGACCTCGGTAGTGTGGAATCACTTTTTCTGGCCAAGCGCCGTGTCATCTGCATGTTCTAAAAATGGGAAAGAAAGAGCCAGATAGACTGAGAAAAAGGGGGGAGGGGTAAAAAGCAGAATCCAGAAAATTTCAGCTGAATTGAGGGAAAATATCTGAGAATCTAAACTTTTATTTCAGTTTGTCTCTTTAAACAACAAACAAAAACATGTTAAAAGGTGTTTGTATTTAGAAATTAGCTTGATTTATTTCAAATTTTAAGAAGCAGCACAAAACGTTCTATTATTTGCAACATTATGCTGACTTACAACTTGTGTCTTTCTTCAGAGCATATTGAATCCTTTTTACTTGCCTCCTGTGGTTTACTTGTAGGTTTTAGTCATGTTATCCTTCAGGTGTTCTTCCAGACTTCAACTCTGTTGTAGGAAGAGACAAACTGAGAGGGAAAAAAGGGTCATAAAAGGATATGCACATGTCCTTTTTGATTAATTTTTGTTTTAATTCCTTTATAGATCCATTCTGTCTGGCTTTACAGCTGCAGGCTTCACGTCTCCAGGGGCTTGCCTTTATAAGCAGACATGATTCGCTTTTCTCTTTTCTGCTTCAATGTGATCGTTTTTATCACCTTTCTGATGTTGATTCTGCGTTTGATTCTGTTATCATTCACTGTTTGCTTTTAGTCATAATGCTGATCGAAATAACACCAAAGGCACAGGAAATTGAAGAGGAGATGGATTTTAACATTGGCAGTGGAATTCCAAAAAAACCTAAAGAAAAATAAATCATTTTAGTTTTTGCCTTTAGCTATGTCTCTAAGAAAGTTACATTTAGAGTCTCAATTTTTCAATTTAACTTTGTTTCTTCTATAATGGTTATTCATCCCACGCTCAGATGGGGTAGGGTTAGTGGGGGTACATTTTTGTTTCAAAAATGTGCCTTGCAATTTTCTGTGCAGCTGACCCAGTCAAGCAAATTGTCCCAATTATCTGTAGCACTCAAACACCCAGTGAAGCAATGGTCCTGAACTGCAGGCCAGATCATTATCCTTGTTTCATTTTGCATTAGAAGTGGAAAATAGAGGAGTGGAACAGGCTTTTTTATGCCACAAATCTAAACTTTACTCATTATTGTTTTCAGCTTCTCATGAGTTGTTTTAGATTTGCAGTCACCAGGAAAAAAATAAGTGTCAAGCTGACCAAGGTGTTCCAAAACTAAGCAAATCGTGAGTCAAAACTACAAGAAACCTACTGAGCTACTGTACGGTGTGATAGAACACAATAAAAACAAGAATCTGCCAACTGAGCAGTGATGAAACCAGACTATATATGATGCCCAAGGTCTTCTTCCTCTTTGATTTGCGACTCATTGGAGTCCTGCCAGAACAACAGTATTGGACTCAGAGAGTGAAACGTTTTTGGGTTTTTTTCCCTCACTTTTTTCATTTGATTTGCCCTTGAAATAAATAGACTTACACCCCTTGTTTGGCACCTATGCTGTTTTCTGATGCAGATTTAGGTATTTTTAAGCTAAACGGTGCAGGAGACCAACTAAAAGGAGTCTTGATAAAACCACCGACGTTTACTTTCTGCATGCCTTTTCATACAGGAAAAAAAAAGAAAGGTTCAGTTTTACCCTAAAACAACTAATCAATGCTCAAAATACCCAAATTAAAACTAAACATGATCAAATACCTTTAAAAGCAGCGATCCTGCTGATTGCCTACATTAAATTAAATTACATCCCTTGCTTAGAACATCTGCATCCGTACCCATGGGATTTTACTCAAACCCTCTTATTTGCATTCCTCTACTAATTACTCTAAGTAGCTGCCCTGATGAGTTGAACTCTGCAAAGGAAATTATTTGAAATTAAAAGAAGAAAAAAGGACTCACCGGAATGTGTTCAAAAGCTTGTTGCAAAAATCTGTTTTAGCTAAATTTTACTGCTGTAGGCACGACTTTTGTTGCACAAAATTAACATCAGTACAGTGTGACAGAAAGAAAGGCAAACCAAGAATTTGTTTGGAATTAAGAGAAAAAAGGGGTGAAATTGGGAGCAAGATAGGAAGGTCCCTTGTGAAGTATAGGCTAACTTGCATTTTCTATTCATTTCCCTGGATGTGGGGTCCAGCATCCAATCAATCAACGAGTCATATTTTAGGCCGACTCATCACTGGGGATGCTCAGTGTTAGTAGTGTGCTGAGAAGTCGAGCTAAAAAGGTTTTTATATTAAACACAAGATGTTAAACCGAGGCCATGATGTAAGAAATCCCGTATTAATTTCTGTTCTGTTTAGTTTAGATTTTTTATTGAGTTGAAACATTCATGCATTTTTAAACAACCTAAAAAAAAATCTGCTAACCCACTTCTCAATAAAATCGTACCAGTAAAGCAGCTTGTCTCATCCAGATTTTAACACTTGTTTCTGAAAGAAACCCGCAAAACTGTAAACAGCTCAATAATGTTTTTGAGGCTGAATATAAAATGAGATGACTGTTAATGATTGCTTTAAATTTAATGTTTTTATTTTGCTTCTGCACCATGAATAGTGGTATGATCTTAGCTTGCACTCGATCAAAAAGTCAGTTTAAGCCTTTAATGTGTTCTCATTTATTTCTACCTGCATCCTCCAATATTATAGCTTTATTATATTTAATTTCTGTATTACCTGCAAACATTCATGTTTCCCCCCTTTCCTTACGTTCGCGTCCTTCTTTGCCTTGGGCTGTCTCATCATAGTTGGCCCCGGCAGTAGTTAGATCGATCCAAACTTTCGTTGCTCTCTCTGCAGCAGAGTATCGATCCACCAAGAGGTGGGGAGAGGTCAAGCGAGAGAGGACATGGATAGAGGTGGCGTCCGCATAGTTTTCTAAGTCTTTGTTTTTACTCCGAGAACAACAATGAAACAGACAGTGGAGGGAAATGTGATGTCAGCCCCTCTGATGGGGTTTTTCAACAAGGCATGCAGACAAAACAGCACATCAGTGGAACATGCTGTCTTTGTAAGCTTTTTAGATCATGACGCGTGTAAAGAGGGAAGAACAGAGTGCAGTCTGGTAAAACTTCTTTCCCGCCAAAGTCACATAGTTCTTTGGCTGCAGGCCAGAAAAGTTATCAGACATAATTAGACATAAAGTTTGAGGGTTGCTTCATCATTTAACGCTTGGACAACTATATGCTCTTGAAAGTCATTCTTTAATTTACCTTCAGCTTTTATTCATTTTGTGATTTGATTTTTTTGGTTCAACTGTCTTTATTTTCCTTATTTCCTGAGCTTCTTTAGAAAGTTGATTCTACTCTTCTTTTGCACAGCTTTGGTGTGTGGGCTCCAGTCAACTGTCAGGTTATACATTTATTTGCTGAAAACAGATAAATATTTAATTTGAATAAAAGTCAACTGCAGCAAGAGAATTTTAAAAGACCTTTTGTACACTCAGGGTTGTGAAAAATGGATTACTTTATATCAAAGTTCCAACTCTCTTGACATTCCTTCTGATATAAGGAGTCATTTAATGCAAGATGTTTTTATTCATGTTACCATGGCATTTTAACTTTCTTGAATCCCACTGTGTCTAAAGACTGATTCATTTCTATCATAAATTGCTCCTTGATTTTCACCAGAACATGCATATTTTTTCATTGACATGCTATAAACATATTTAATAGAAAATTCAGACTCTCTGCATCCTATTTTGTGATATATTTAGAAACCTCACCTGCGTTTTGGGCAACAATAAATTTTGCAATTTTGCACAAGTTAGTGTTTCAATTGCAGATGTTAAAGAAGAAGAAAGCACACATTTAATGCATTTTGTATACTAAATGAGACCAGGAGGCATTCAGACAGCTAGAAACTGACTTTTTTTTTTTTTTTTTGAAAGTCAGACTTTTGTAGGTGTCACAAAGGAAATAACTTGCCAGACAAATATGCTGGTTTAGGCTTCTCCTGCACCTTTTACAGAATTCTCAATGAAATGTATTCAGTATTGAACATCTGACTTCCTCTACTTTTAGGCACATTGAAGCTCCAGCGTTGACTTTTTTGCCTTTTTTATGAAAAGTGCTCCTTCTTCAGAATAAATCAATAAAGATGTTATTTCTTCCTTCTCGCTCTCTTTCTCACTCACACACACCTTTAACAGAATTTCACTTTTATACTTTTGGTAATAAATAAGTTTGTGTTTATTTTCTATATTTTTTTAGTACTTTTAGAAAGACTGATATCAGAACGAAACTCTTGGTATAGGTGGAAGTCCAAAGGTTGATTTCTGTAGGAAGTTGTTTGGACCTTACTGAAGCCATTTGCTGAATTGAAGCAGCTTCAATACTGACTATTCGGGTCCGCAGCTGGAGGCAAACTACTCTCTTGGCCTTCGTTGAACCTCTCCTGTCTTTTTAATGTCTATCTTCCTTTTTGTGTCTAACTCTGTGTGTACTTCTGCCAGCTCGGTGAGGCAGCTGGTAACTTGAAAAAAGTAGAACAGAAAAGTGAGTTAAAAAGAAAAAGAGTCTAACAGACGTCAAGGGATGCCTTTAGCCTAAACCTTTTCTTCTCTTATATCTATCATTATAGTAGGGTTAAATTTCTTTATATTTCTTTGATTGATGTATTTTTTTTACCATTTGCATTGTCATATGGACTATGATGGTGTTCTTATCGCGTTAGCTTCAACCAATACTTGAAAAATAAACAAACAGCTGTATTTAACTGTTTATTTTAATAATTTGAGTAAAGTTGTTGCAAAAAATTGGTGTCAAATAAAGAGGGCATCTATTCTGTCCAACCTGTAGAACATGAAACTGATCACCAGTAAAGATACGTGCATGTGTCTGTAAGTAGCAAGTAATGTTTTAACTTGTCCTCCAATGTAATTCATAGAATTAAACAAAATATATTTTTTCTTACATAATTATGTCATGAAACATTTTTCTTTAACCTTAACTCTGATTTTCACATCTGCCATTTTAGTTTCCCTTCAATTATTTCAACTTATAAATTAAATAGTTTTTTTTCTCTACCACTTTTGTCACATAAACTACAGCTCAAGTGTCTGTGTTTACTGAACTTTTGCCCTTAAAATGATGGCCTGTCATGATGTTGACTGTAAACTTCAGTGATAACTGATTGTATCCATAATTAGCCCAGGCTTACATCAATAGCTACTAAAATGAATGATTCTGTTTTCACTAGATGACTTCAGGATGTTTTGATATCTGCGCTGCATTTCGGCTCGCTTGTCAGTTAACCCTATTCTTAGTGTGTCATCAGCAACGTAGGGTCATCTTTTGTGTTGGAAAGCAATTAAATATTAATTACCTAGAAATAATCTTGTTTGTTCATGAAAAATGGCTAGATAACATCACAGAAAGACCGTTTTTGTTGTACTTTAATTGTGACATTTACAGAATAAAGAACAACAGTAGGAAGCAAATGGACACAGACAAATCCCTGCAGACATTCTCTGGGTGAAACTAAACAGTCTGCCATTGGAGTAGTGAGTCTGCAGGGAGTCTTCATTGTTGGGGGCTGTCAAGTCCACTTATACAGACATACCCTGCTAACTTAGCCTATAGTGCTTGCATCTTAGGTTAAAATTTAAGCTTCTAAAGGCTTCAAGAAATTCTCTTTCCCCTGAGGTCACAGACTATAGGCAATAGCCCTTCATCTAGCTCTCTTCTTCCATCTCTAGATGTCAGCGTCAAGCCATTACCTCATCCCCACACCTTCGGTGAGACGCAGTGGGATCATCGGTGGGCTCTCAATATCTCTGCCCTGTCACTATTAATATCTCTTCTCTGTCCATCTCTCTCTTTCTAACTTGCAGCCTCTTTTCCTCTCCGCCCACTCATTCTCAGCTCATTTTGAGAGTATAGTTGACAGAATAGAGAGGGGGAAGGAGATAACAGGGTGAATCAAGGCTGAGCGGTTTCAAGGGCTACCTCGACTGGGAGTCTGCCTCCACAGAAACAAAAGGAGTGTCATTAGAGAAAGAAAGAGCAGGGGGTCAAGCCAGTTTATTAAAAGGTGGTATTCATCTTTCATACATTATCTGTAAAAAAATTGATTCATATGGGGCTTTTAAATAGAGGTTCTACCCTTATAAAGGTTTTTTTCCACACTGTGCACATGCTATCTAAATGCTGCAAGCAGAAAATCGTTTTTATATTAACATTGGAAAAACAGTAACACATTAAAAACCCTTAAACCTGAATGAATGTACTAGAATAAAACCACAGGAGTTACTTTTAAGAAGCTGTTTATTGCACATTTTCTATGTACAGAGATCTAATTTATCAAAAAGCTGCAGAAATGTAGCTAATTTTTTTATGCACAGTCAAATTGCAAGATGTCATCCTGCTGCTTAATGTTAAACCTCCACTCTACTGCAAAACAAAACAGCCACAATGTCACATATGTGTTTGCTAATAAATGTTCAGACAGTGACCTTTACTGTCAGTCACCAGCTGGGACCTCATTTAGAAAATGGACTCCTGATCAGTTCACATAAAACACATAAGGCAAAGCTACGTCTGGTTTTATAACTGGTCATGTAAAAGTGTCGTAGTTTTAGGCCAAAATATAACAAAAAAGATGCTGTCGTTTATCTTATTCATTTCTTTTTATGTAACAGGTTTTGCCTATTTCACTCACCACAGTGATAAGGGACTAACATCACATGTTTTTTTTTCTTTTGTACGCTCTATTTAGTCTTGAAATAATGGTGATATATGAAGGGAAATCACAAGGCAGGTCTTGTCAGTGTGAGTTAATTTGAGATTTATAAGTTACAGATGGAATTCTGAGAGCCCTCAAGGGTTTTTATGCTTTGAATATTTTATGAATGAACATAAGCAGGCTGTTGAAAATTATTCGAGGAGCGAGTTAACGTAAAATTTAACAACATTTGTGTAAATGAAAACCATATTTTATTAAGCGCCTTAAAAAAAACTCATGGCAGGACTTAGATGAAAAGTCACAATTTCACTTATTGCTGTTTTAATTAAATGACTTGATTTTTTTGTGGTTTATTAAAAATTTTAGTTGCTCTCCATAAAGATTCCGACCACAGAAAATCACGTCTTTAATCAGGACGATTTTGTGGTCAGAGAGGGAGGGGGGGGTTACACTTTTGTGTGTCCACAGTGTTTAAATGTAAAGCGAAAAGTAGCTTTATCAGCAACACTGCTGGTGTCTTGAATCTATCTGCTCCAGTTCCTCATTTTCCTTTATCTCACGTCTGTGAATCCTCGCTGGTCGTTCATCATTCCAAGAAAGGAATTGTATTATTCACGCATAATCTGCCAGCAATGACTTATGACAATCTGCATGATTAATCACAGTAATAAGCCCCGAATGACATGCAAACATAATCACACACACAAAACAACTCAAGATTCCTTGGGGCTAATAGCATTATACAATCTAAACAGAACATATAGTTCAGATCACTCCTGCAGTAGATGAGATATAACTCAATAGATTTAATTCAGGAGACTCAGAATACATAAAAAGAAAAAATAAATAAATAAAGAAGCTACATGTATATACTGAAGATAGGCATTTCATTAGGTATGGGTGACAAAATATATTCACTTCCCTTTCATAACTATATATGGGTTTTTGTGGATGGAACTCATTTCAGATGTAGTATTTATGAGGTCCATTCATCCTGTGCAGTAGGACAAGTCATCGTGTTAGTCAAGGACCGCAGGACCAACGCAGGCGCTTTACACAACAGCAAGAGATAAGAGAGAAGATTAAAAGTGGATCTATGGTGTTTGGAAGAGATGAGGAGAAGGACACTGACCTTCAGTGATTTCCTTTCTTCTTCTTACACACACACACTGAGGAAAAGAAGCAGATATAAAGACCTTTATACCCACTTTTTTTTCCATTGGTGAGCGCTTACATGGGTTTTTTGTGAAATTTTTATGACCCTGTGCAAACTCTTGCATTGCTCAAGGGAGGTTATGGGTACTATGCATCACTGAAAGAACGAGCAACCACTTCCACTTTTCAATTAAATCCCAGGCATAAGTGGAGGGTTGAAACCACAGGGTAAAAGTGCACAAAAAATATACAATTCAGACACTCACACAAAATGGAAAGTTCAGCTCACAGTCCACTTACAGGCTCATGCACACACCTGCTTTTTGAATGTGGCTGCAAACATGAGTGAAGTACACACATACGTTTGGCCTTTGTTTTAGAAACAACAGAGGTTATCTTCAAGGATGCAATAGGCAGCAGATTGCCAGGAGAGAGGACGAACGGAAACTGAAGCCATTACAAGCCTTATTACTTTTTTATCAGAAAGTGGTGAATAAGCTGGTAGAATATAGGAAGACGTAAAAGAAGCTCTGAGAGGAAAGGAAAAAGAGTTCAAGAGGAGGTTATAAAAACAGAGAGAAGAATTAAGACAGGCTGATATAAGTGAAAAGAAGTGGGATAATAGTGTATGAGAAACAAATAGCAAGTCGTTGATGAAAGGGGAAAATTGAGCCAGTGAATGAGAGGCAGACGAGGAGGAAATAATCAAATTCTGCCTCCTCTCAGCTTGGGTCCATTAGGGGAAAAAAAAGCTTGAATCATGGGTGTCAGTCAACTTCCTGCCAAGAAACCGCAGAGCAGTTCGTCCTCTGCTCCGCTAACATCCTCCTTGAGCCCATTTTACTTGGCTCACTCAGAGAAAGCTGTGAAGTAATTGTTAGAATGGTAAATGCATGTGTGCACATTTACCATCTCTGACATCTCTTATGGTTAGAAAGTGTATGCAGTGCTAATGTTGATGAATGATGCAATGGGTGACTCAGGGGAGAAAGGGTAAAAGCAAGCATGTAGTGTGTGTTTGTTGTTGTTTTACCTTGTATATCTGTATTTATATGTGTGCAGTTTTGGGGCACCTTTGCTGTGCAGTTGTAGAAAAAAACAAAACATTTTCCTTCTTTTGCTTTCCTGAATGCTGGCCAGCACTCTGGACCGAAAGGAAAAACACAAGTTTTATTTTTTTCATCAGTAGGAGTCAGGTTGGAGGTTAGCATCACACTTCAAAGGCTTGACTGCAGAGTGGGAATACTGCATATTCAGCTTACCCGTCTTCCAACATAAACTTTGCTCCTTGACCATTCTATAACTCACTCCTTCCGCAAGCTTGAGGAAACATGTTATCTTTAAATAAGAGCAGGAAAACAGATGAGAATCATGTTTGTAGCTGCTACAAAAAGCAAAAGGAAGTTAGATCAGCTCACAGAAATCCAGAATAACACTCGTTGGATGTTGCAGTTTCTGTGCATGCTTGATGATTTTAGTGTGTTAAGGAGTCTTCAAGGACTTTACAAAGACAAAGCCAATAAACACCCCCTGGCACCATGCACAATAAACTAATACACACACAAACACACACGCTCCTGTATGCAGACACAGAAACCCTTTGATCCGTACTGTAATCTCCACGCTGTGTCAAACATTGTGGTAGTTTACGCTGCTGACTGAGAACAGATGATGATACCATAATGATACTGCAACCTGTGTGTGTGTGTGTTGGCCCATTATCTGTGACTTAGAGCCCATCGCAAACACTGATGGGTCCTGTGGTTAAGTGCCTGTAATAAAGGGCTTAAGTGTTTTGGGCAAGCCTGAAGCACAGAGGCCATTTACTGCAAAAACTGCTCAGGAAACCCCTCATCCTCTGCATCAGTCTGAGTGTGGAAATGATTCACCAAAAGATAACTTCAAGCTCAGCCTCATAGAATTAGGAAGAAAAAAATTGCAGACACAAAAATGTGTAAAATGTAAATAGACAACTGCCTGGAGGATGATGGGATAATATTAAATGTGAAGAAATGAAATATGGGAGCCAACATAGCCCAAAGGTAAATCCTTCTCATCCTATTTAGGTAACACTTTGTGTGATCTCCTGAGCATTTATCAATTATCCAAGAGTGTGAAACATAACCTGAATGACTGTGAAGCATCTGAAGGTGTTTAATACCTAAAAGTGCATTTGCATTAAATAGAAATGGTGTGCCACTAATCTTGAGTGAATGCGTTGCTCAGACCTATTAATATTGTGATTTCGGCTGCAGCTTTAATCTTCAAAAGTTTTATCAGTTGCTTGAAACTCCACCTTTGTGGCAGGAGATTAGAAACAGAGCTCTAACAGTGTTGATTAGATACATCTCTAGGCAAGCCAAGTCTCCTTCAGGCATTGCTTTTTTTCCCCTGTTTTCATTTAGCCTCTTATCCTCGTGTGTTGATTTGACTCCCACACCTCCGGACATTCCCTGGTGCCCAGATAAGGTGGAGAGAGGCCTTGCGTGTTACACTAAAGGCTATTTTGGGCATGCATTTTCATTAGGCTAAATGGAAAGTTAAGCACTGGTATTTGGTTCTTAGTTGGTTCTGTGGTGCCAGCTTCCCTTTATGGTCCTGCCAAGGCTCCAGCAGCGTAGGATGGAGAAGCTGTGAGGTTATTGGCCTTCTCTAACAAGGACTGAGAGAAGAGGTCAATTCTATTGTTTTTTCTTAACTCTTCTTACATTCGGTTTCCTTCTATTTTTCTCTCAAAGTACCCGTATCAATTCCACACGCTCCCAAGTGGCAGAAGGATTTAAACCTACATCACAGCCTGGACTCAGATCCGTTCTTTGTATTATTCTTTAAAAGGAGCAGGGTCATATTTTGCATGTAAATGGATCAGAAGACCCTGTACAGACCACAGGGCTTATTGTTT
>SSNP01000016.1:4564553-4618825 GCA_006937955.1 Pachypanchax playfairii | reverse complement strand
CTTATCCAAAGGTGAGGCCCCACACGAGCTCTGAAGCGAGAATAATTTTGTTTTAATTAAAAAGAAGAAATACCCATCCATCCATCCATCCATCCATCCATCCATCCATCCATCCATCCATCCATCCATCCATCCATCCATCCATCCATCCATCCATTGTTGTGGAAATATTCCATACAAATGAATCAGGCGAGTGAATTTTATAAAACAAAAGTATTTATTATAAAATCATGCATGAAGTGAGAGTAGTCAGACAAATGCAAAGTCATTTGTGATGAAACTCTGAAGTAAAAACACTGGTTGGTTCTACTTATAGATGCTGATACAGTGAGCTATCAGACATATGGAAGTCATTAGAACTGTGAATCTCAGAACATTCTGGAGATATTGATAAGCTGTAGCTGTTAATCTAATCTAATACAAGATGTTCTAGCTGTAATTGTTGGTTACTGTGACATTGTCATACAAATATGTGTGAGGTGACCTGAACCTGTCCGTCCGTCCTTCCGTCCATCCGTCCATCCATCCATCCATCCATCCATCCATCCATCCATCCATCCATCCATCCATCCATCCATCCATCCATCCATCCATCCATCATCTACTCATCCATCCATCCATCCATCCATCCATCCATCCATCCATCCATCCATCCATCCATCCATCCATCCATCCATCCATCCATCCATCCATCCATCCATCGATCCATCCATGCATCCATCCATCCATCCATCCATCCATCCATCCATCCATCCATCCATCCACTTTCATGTTGCATGTTCATAGTACAAATAAGTAATTCAAGTTAAAGTTATAGTGCCATTACTTCCAAATATTTTGGTTTAGAACAGAATCTACCTGAAATTTAAGAAAGTTAAAGAAAAATTGGCTTTATTTTTTCTTATAGTTTACAATCAGAAGGTGTCTGCTGTAAATCCAGCCTGCTGGATAGAGAAAACTGCCAAAGTGAGTTCCGGAGCTCAAAGTCAAAACACTGTTTTGAGGAACAGAAAAACCAGAGGAGAAACGGATTAACGAGTATGTGTTTCAGACAGCGTCTTAGTAAAGGACGGGGCTTTAAACTAGACGGTTTGCAGTGTGGCGGTGGAGGATTTTCAGATATCCTCTTTATTAAACTGAAACAGAATGAAATGGGCTATAATCTGAACAAAGCTCCTAAAGAACAGAGAGGTAGTTTACCATCCCCTGATGATGAGAGCAGCCATTCAATTTTTTTATATCACAAATCTGCTTTATTATTGACTTTTTTTTTCTGAAAAAAAATTTACTTCTTTGTTAAATCTGCTTTTTTCAATCATGCGTGCAGTTGTTTGTTTCTCTTTGTTTCAGAACCGTCCTTGGCCCACTTTTAACAATCCACATAGAAACACAGTTTCTACATCAACTAACCATGTGGAGTTCCTGTGGTAGATACAGATAGATGGAAGGGATGGACAAGTCAAAACAAATAAAGAGAAAACAGGAAGAACTAGATGATGTTAAAATGTGTAAAGCTGAAGAGTTTGGCTGTTTGTTTGTAGAATGTGACCATGAAGAAAGCTGCATTTGCTTTGGGACTCTAAGAGTTTTGAGATTTATTTGAGAATTTAAGGGAAAATAATTTTAGAGTTTTTCTACAAAGCTCCTTCTGGAGATCTAAAAGAGGCTTCATAGGATTCGGTTCCAAGGAAACCTGTTGATGTTCTGCAGAAAGACACAGAAATAATAAGTTTGGCAAATATGTCTATTCTATGTGTAAATATTGAAATGTCAGCTCATATAATAACCGAATATGAATATACAACATAATGAAAAAAATACAACTCTATGAATACAGTACTTAATAAATATATCAGAATCCAATGTTTGGTTGACTGGAACTTTAGATGGTTAATTAGGTCGTTAGGGCTGTTGCCACTGTTAGCCAACAATTCTAAAGTTCTTATTGGGTTTGTTTATTTATTTATTTTAATGATTTATTTTATTTGTTTTAATAACTTTGATTTCAGTATTGATTAATTTGTGATATTCAGAATTGTTGATTTACAGTAGAAGTCAGAGGAACATTTCTGGGTGAGCCACTCAGATTTACCTGAAAAACAATCAAATTCCCATTTCACAATAAAAGAACTTGAAGTCCATAGCAAAATAAAAGTCAAGATTAGTTTTCTTTACTTTATTTAAAATAGATTTAGGTTAGTAATTAGATATTTGACTTTCTTTTCAAACGTCTCTGTATTTTGTAGCTTTTTTTTTTCAGTTTCATTCAGCACTTCACTGATGTGTAAGTACTAAAACGTTTTCTACCAAAACATCAAAGTATAAAGACAGAAGAGGTGGTGCAGTCTTTTACATAGCAGCACCTGTTTTGTGTCACTTACGTAAAAAAGTTTTTGTACACGTGAACCACAAAATTCAAGAGCAGAAGTCATGAACTGAAACCATCCTGATTAATTTTTAAAACACAAGTTGTGTGAGCAGGTGAAGTTGAAATAGAAGTTTTTGGCTGCAGTATGGGCAAAGGTGTGTAGAAGGAAAACAAAGGTTCAGACTTTATATGAACTGTTTAGTGTGGGGGTGGCTCGATTGTGCTTTGGGCTTGTGTTTCAGCCAGGGTCTTAAAAACCATTTCACTGCTAGACTTAGAAATTCAATAAAGTAGCAGCTAAACTCTGGAAGCTAAAATCACACCATGTAATGAAAAAAGACGAGAGGGCTTTAAAATAAAACAACAAAAGACGTACGAGAGCTGCAAATTCTAATTTGATAGTTTGTTTTTTCTTCTTTACATTATAATTCTGAAACAATAATATAAGTGAAGTTGAAGATAAACATAGCGGTAGACTGAGAAATGGTATGCCCCAGAAGGACAGTCTTCCAGTCTGTGTGTGTATTTTGTGGTTGACTGCGATTTTGTGACTCCATCTGGAAACACTTGGTTTTGCTCTGCTTTTTTAAACTGAAGATGTGTTTTGTGTAAACAGTCACATAGCACAAAGGGGGAGGCAGACACACATTTATGCCCAGACAAAAACCTGCACTCAGAGGTATTGTACACAAAGACTTTTTTTTCCCTTTTTTCTTTTTTTTAGCTTTGTCATCTGGAGGACCTACAGACGGACAGTGTGATCGAACAGAGCAGCTCTGTCTTAAAATAGAAACTCTGTAAAAAGTCATGGGGCCTGCTGCAGACAAGACTTCTGTAGATAAGACATTAAAAGAAGAAGGGAAATAGAACAGCAAACAGGCAGTCAAGTCTGTTTTACCTGGAAGCACAGGAGGAGACCTTTTATGTGGTTGTAATATCTGTCTACTGCCAGGAAATAGTCTGAGTCAGGCGGCATAGCAGCAAAATGCAATCGCGCTATCTACAACTCTTTGTCAACTGAAACCACACAGCAACACTGTGAAGTTCCTCACATTGTGTGCAGAAGAAGCACAATCTGCAGGTATATTCCATCAAGTGTCCCAATAAATTAAATAAGAAGTTTTGAAGATTATTTTTACAAAAAAAAAAATTGAGTTTTGGTTGAAAGATTTGGTGTCAATCCCAGAAAATGAGGCCAGACTTTCACTGTGTTGTAATACAAGCTTCATGGTCCTGTGTTGTGGCAGCTGCTCCAACCTGGTTTGCATATTAGAGCACGTAAGTCCGTCAGCCACCTCTCAAGAGTTAATCTAACAGATGACTTTATGGCACAACCTCAAAAACAAAATTTGAACTAAATACATCCAAACTGATTCTGATTTATCTATATATATATATATATGTGTGTGTATATACTAAACAAGAATTGCCGATATCTCAGTTAGTTTAAAAATTGGTGTTTGTTAGAGGAAATGTGGCTTCATGTGCCACAACATCAACTCATGCAATCAAACACATCTATTACTTCACTTGTTACAATTAGATTATGACTTAGACGAATAACTCAGCTTATCCATTTAATAATACACCTAACTGGACCTATTCTACAACAAGCTGTGGCACAATCTGAAAATAAAAACTCTAACAGAAATGGGCAGATTTCTTTCAGCTAACATTGTGCCTTTTTTATTTTATTTTTTAAATCTGACTTGATAAAATCCATGTTTTTATTATTAAAGAGAACTGAAAGTTCTTGTTCTGAAATCTGCCCCCTCTCCAGCAATTAAAAGATGTCAGGCCTCATCAGCTCGACACATTTCATTGGATTAGTTCATACATGTAAACAGGCAAGCTTACATGCATGATTGCATTTTATTTTGGCATCCAAATATCGTTTGACTTTCCGTCACTTCCCATCTTGCATGTCAGCTCATTGATATTCCTCACTCTTTACTTGAGCACGCACAATTATAGTATAAGAGTAATCCCACAACTATTGTGTGGCTGTAATAAGTTTGCTGACAGTAACAGCTGATCCCGCTGCCTGTGCAGCAGCGTTATTCTGAAGCTTAACCAAACTTACTGTGGCTCCCTATAAAACCTTTAAACCTTAAGGCTTCAACATTTTACACAAAACCCACTCAAATACTCAGACCCTTCATATCCTCAAATAGTTGGCCAGCTCTCTGCCACAGTCCATTAACTTATGGTATTAAAACAACTTTTTCCTTAAAGCCCTACCTAACGTATAAGAAAAAAATCCTCCTCATCCTTCCTCCCAGACCTCGTTCTGCTCCATTCATCCGCCTGATCAAAGATCCAAAGCTCTGCCTGCCTAACCTGAGATGAGACACATAATTTATATATTTACTGAGGTCTGTCTTGTGTCAGAGCTACAGGTTACTGATTAAAGATGAACCATTTTAGGCTAGCCACTAATAACATACTCTGTAACTCTCACTCTGCATGAATGATTCAGCTAAAAGAACAGTGATTGTTGGACTCTTTGCATATGCGCAGCATGTGATTTATTGGACATCTTATGAATAACACTGATGCTTCAGAGTTGTCATTCATGAAGCATTTAGAAGATTTTTTTCCTAAAATTAAGAGCTTAAAAATGGAAAATGACATTCACCAAAAGGATTATCAGACTATCTAATGGTGAGTGTGAAACATATTTCACTCCTCGTGAGCACCAAATTCTACCCATACTTTTTGTGATGTAGTGGAGGGTGAAGTTTTAGGCTCATCTTTCTCTAAAAACAGATTATTTTTAAGGGCCCACTTCGAAAACTGAGTGTTGCAAGGGCCCCACTCAGTCTAATGAGCTTTAAACTGGAGAAATGCAACCATCATGGACACAAGTAGCTACACATTAACTAGCAAGTGGTCAAAAACACAAATTTGCTGGCAGTTTATCACCACAAACTGATCGTGCAGCATTCTTTCTTGTTGGATTTTTGGCTTTTATGAACTCTGGAATGCCAAAAAAAAAAACTTGTATCTGTTAATCAAGGCAGGTCATGACAATTAGAAGATTGTCTTGAAGGAGTGTCTAATTTTGTAGCAGATCTTTTGGGGGTGTATAACATAAACTAAGTAGGCCATTCAGGGTAATTCTAGGAAATAGGATTAGCCTTTCAAAATCAGAATCTGTTTATTGCCAAGTAGTGTTTGCATAATACAAGGAATTTGTCTTGGGTGAAAGTACACAGAGAACAAATCAAAATTAGAATAACAAACATAAGAACCATTAATATTTACAAGTTCAAAGTATTTGTGCAATAATAAATAAGTCTGCATATTTCTTAAGAAACTTTAGGATGCAAATAAGTCAGTGGGACATTGTGTGGAGGGGGAAGAAGTCAGCATGGGATATCACTGAGTTCTACTGGGGCTTATTCAGTAGGCCAGTAACAGAAGGGAAGAAGCTGTTCCTGTGGCAGGAGGTCCTGGTCCTGATGGACGGAAGCTTCTTCCAGAAGGGAGAGTCTGAAAGATTTTATGAGAAATCAGTCACAATCTTTCCTGCAGGCTTCAGAGTCTTAATGTCAGTAGTGTTGTTTAAGATGCTTAGCTATTCATTGAAAGTTTCTCTCAAATTCTTTTTTTGCCAGATTTTATAAACATAATTTGCTTTGCATCTTTGTGAAACTGGAAGCTGAATTTCTTAATAACTTGTAATCAAAGATTAGCATTAGCAACAATTAGCATCTCTGCACCCAAATTTCCTTATGTTACAACCAGCTAAACTTAAGCTAATTCTCTTCAGCATCCTAGTTACTAAATCTTATTCGTTTTTACTTGACTCTAAATAAATTAATTAGCTTTTTTCCCTAAAAATATAAACAATTGTATACAGTAGCCAAACAGCTGGTACCTTATGCGCTCTAGCCAGTTTGTCATTTACATCCGATATTACACCAAAATGTACATATCTGTAAAATATATCTTGTATTCGAATTTTGTTTTTTGTTCTTCTTTAGAAATGTAGGACTCTATGAAAAGAGTTGAAGTCCAAATTTAACCCATTTTTTTGTTTCGCTCTGTTTTATGTTTGGAAATAATGTCTATAAGTTTAAATGTGAAAGGATTAAATTGTCTTCCAGTTTCACATCATAGCTAAAGGGGTTTTTTTTCTCTTTTTTTATTTTGCTCATTGTGAGATCAGTGAGAAAAATTCAAAAGAGAACCTCTCACCTCCAGAACCCTGCTAACCTTTTCTTTCTATCTGACACTTGCACAACCTTGCTCCTCATCTTTACATCTATTCTTTGGATAAATTGTTGCCTTTTTTGACATGCAAACCACAGCGCACGGCTGAAAGAGCAAACAGGCAGGAGTGAGTAAGAGAAAAGGCTGAAGGAGGTGTTTGCTCTAAACAGTGAGCCTGCAGATGTGGGTGTTAACTTTTTTCCAATCCTAGCGAGTATCGGCTTGACCTTTCCAGCTGTGCTTACACGTATCACATCTAAATACAACACCTCAAATTTAGTGTTGACCAAGATCACTTTTTTCTGCCTTACTCATTAAGATCTATTTAAAATTTGCTCTAAAATTTTGACTTGTTTAGAAAAAAGAATTCAGTGAGGCAAAAGGGAAGAAGAAGGCAGATAATGTTTAATATTTCAATTGTCTTTTTGATCTAGTGAAAACAAAAATATTGATCTCAATAGTCCCACTGCAGAGGATATCAAGGAGGCCATTAATTATGTTTGAAGCAAACAGTTCTGTATCTCTCCTCTAGGGAGCGATGTTAATTCTTAATATTTAAATTCTAAAATATATCACAAACTACAAAATTAATTTATTATTTTTCCCTAATAAGTCTTTGTTTGAAAGTTATATATCTGATTCTAACTATGAAGTACATTTTTTCCAAGAAAAGGAAAAACAAATCAAAAGTTTGTGACATGATATTTGGGTGGATTCATTGAATTTAATCATATCATCACTCTATACAAGTCAATAGGAATGGGGAGTATAGGAAAAAAATAATGATGGGGTGTTTTTGATCTACATGCAAAGTGAAAAGTTGAAATATGGGTAAAGAATAAAAAATGGGTATAGTGTTTGATCATTTATATCTAGCCCAGTCTTCATTTTATTTTTTTATCTTTTTGAACAAAGAAAATTTGACTGATGTCCTGTCAAGTGTAATCGTATCAACCTCTGTGTGGAAAATAAACATAAAGATTCAGGATGTACAGAAGACGTTCTCCTCAATCTGATGGCGCCTGAGATGGTCTCTTGCTATAATCAGCCTCCGTTGTTGCTGCACTGCTTCTCCTTCAGCTCCTCCATCTTCACAGCTGTCACATCTGAAACTAAAACAAGAAAAAAAGGCAGAAAACAGCTCTTTTCTTCAACTTCTCATGTAGCCTCAGGCTACATGTTAGATTTGTCCTTTTATTCTGCTTTGGTATATGTTTTGTAAAACAAAGATGTATTTCCCAAGTTGGTGCAGGGCACAAATAGTCTGTTGAATTAGCAAAGATACACAACAGCTGGGAAACCAGCTAGACGACCTTTTAATCCTTTCCACTGGAATTTCTCATATCAGAATTAAATTTCTGAAAAACACAGTTTCTGTTAGTTGCTGTATTAGATTAGTTCTCATACACATCTTGCTGAGTTGTTGTCCCTCAGTTTAAAACCTCCAAAATGCATCTCATTCATCTAATCGCTTTTCTTTATCACATCAACAGCTGTTGGACCAAGAAACACAATATTCTTTGTGATTTCATTCAGAGGAATTGTGGATTATGGTACATCACAGGATTAGGGCCATCTCCTATTAAAACATCTGTTTTTCTATAACGGCTTGTAGAGATTACACAGGAAACGGCATGCTCTGTTACAAACACGTGGACGCAAGATGTAATCTTATCAAGCGATTAGAGTCTGCATTTTCTCTCAATGCAAACTGGAAAAAGTAGAACAAAGAGGCAGCAAGAGGTGGTGAACTTATTAAAATGAAAATGCTGAGGAGGCACAGTTTCTATGTTTTTTTCTGGTCTTTTAATTAAAAAGCCAGAAAATACTATGTTCATGTGTAATGTTTTTTGTTTTTTGTGGGTATTGCTGAATCACATTATCATTGAACAAAGGGGATTCTCTGAAAGAAAATCACTTCATTAAAATGTCCCTAAAAAACAAGTAGTTCTCTCATGTTTTTCTACACTAAGTCAGTCATACTGAGGCTGACTTTGTTACAACCAGGTTTTGAACTGTTAAAATGCAATTAAGTATTTGTTTTTCAGAAATATGAATTCAATTATTTATATGTGCCTCACAGAAATGCATAAAGATAAATGTATAAGCATGCCACTAAACAAAAAGTGAACCCACACGTATTATATATCAAAACATCAGGCTCAGTTTTGGCAATATTGTATTTAGTTTTATCGGCAGTCTGCAATGCAATGGCAATGCAACATGCCAAAAACACTATAAAAAATATTGGTGAATTTTATTGCCCTAATTATGTACCAGCTTAGTCACATGATGCCCCCTATTATTTTTATTTGATGTTTTGTTTAGGCATAAAAAATTACTCCATTAAAACATTTAATGGGTAAATATACTTTTATCTAGAGACTTGTGCCTCTTTTCCTCTAGGGTTGGTACGGAACGGGTAGGTTTAGAACTGTTCTGGTGTATTTCCATTACCTTTGTCTGGGCTGACCCCTTTTTTCGTACCACCTTTGCCTCGGTCTGAAGCGACCCAGCACGCCCACCTATGGACTGATATGTCCAGTAAAGTGATGTCAGTCACACACCTACCTATGTAGTGGTAGCCACTGATTGGCCTGGCGGTAGGCATGTGAAGTGATGTCACAGCATTGTGCCTGATCGACCTTAAACAAGCCTTACTTGGCGACGTCTTCTCGCATGTCATGCACAGAGTTTTTTCCTCAGAAAGAGCCACAGTCTGAGTACAAAGTACAAAAATACCTCAACATCCTCCGTGTTTCCCTCTCTCAATCTGCACTTTCACATTTGTTTACTACTCTTGTGTCAATTACAAATGACATCACATACCTTTCGCGCCACTGGCTAAGCCCTCACCCACGTCCATATTTCTGAGATGGTAATGGAAACACAACCATCCTGTTCTGACCCTAGTGGAAAAGAGCCATTAATTTCACCTTTTGTTAGGTCTTGGGGTTTGTGTTTCTGTACTTCCTGTAGTGGTTGTTCCAGTTCATCTGTGATTTTGTGTTCGTATTTTTTCCCACCTGGTTTCTCAAGTTCCCTGTCTCGGTGTTCAGCCTTTATTTTGTCACTGTGTCCACTTCCTGCTCTGCTTTTATTGTGGTTACGTCTCCACTTCCTGTTCTCCTCATGTGCTTCAGAGTACCTTGCCCGTCTCAGCTGCATCTTGTTGTGTTGATTTGATTGCTTTCATTTCAGCCCTATATAAGTAACGTTCTCAGTGTTTGTCTTTGTCGACTGGTTATTGTTCGTGTGCTCCTTGGATGTGTTTTGGGGTTTTTGATGCCTGGATGTTTTTTTTTGTGGATTACCCTGTGTCGCTCCCTCCGGTCTACCCACACTGTGTAAGTCTACTACTCCTCATTAAAGTACTTTGTTTTTTACCCTAATAACTTGTTGTGCTCTCCTACATTTGGATCCTACCCCCCGACCAGAACTTAACACCTTTAAACTGATCATTAGACATTGGACTATAACATATTAAAGTGCTTGTTCATATCTTCTATAATATTACAATGGCTCTGTGATTTGGCAAAACACACATGTAAAATGCCTTTAAGACAGTGTTTTTGTAGTTTACATGGTGTTTTGCATCACAATAACAATGTCATCCACAAAAATATCAAAGCTCCATTAAAAAGCCTGGGAAACCATTATAAATCTTTATTTGACATCTTAATGTGTCCAGACTTTCATCTATAGACTTGATTTAAAGTTTAAACTGGTCTCTAGATATTGGACTATAACATATTGGGCCAACTTGCTGATATCTTTTACACACCAGGTGGTAAAATTCTTTTTAAGTCTCTTTAGGAACTTTCTTGTTTACGCTGCAGTTTCCACTCAAAATAGTTCAGATGTATTTAAAAGTTGTGGCTGTTTTAGTTTAAAGTTGTTAGATTTTTTTTCCTCAACCAATGATTCATTTCCCTTGTTTGTAGGTTTATATTATTGATGAGTACAAGCTGAGTGGGTACATATTGATCAGGAAAGCCAAGGTATACAACCACCAAAAAGTTGTAGTTTGATCACCCAAGGCAAATCCTTTGCTCAAGAGATCAGAAAGAATTTTTACTGATGTCTGGATGACGTTTCAATATGAAACTGTTTTTGTAAACAGTGCCTTGTGTTGACTACGTGTAGCAACCAGAAATCACCCAAGAACATTTTCAAACATTATCTTTAAAGGTCTGTGACACAGAAGCTAGAACTAGATGTTAACTTGTCATCCCAGTATTCTGATATGATTAATTATTTTCTGCAGTCAAGATTGAGATGTCTAGCACTTCACAGGTGAAGCCAATTAGACAATTGTTCTATAGCAAGACTGTTGGAGTACAAAGAGACATTCACTTCAGTTTTTCTGCAGAAACCTCAAATTTAAGACAAAGTCTTCTGTGGGTCCACTTCTATCTTTAAGCCTTTTAAGACAAAAAGCAAAGAGGGAATGGAGGAAAACAAGAATTGAGTTCTATAACCATAGACCAGCAGGTCACCAGCACAAGGCCACCACTAAAGAAAAATGCCGCACTTAAGAGTTGAGAGACCTGCTGCAGACTGTGTCGTGGTTATTTCACTTCACATAACGTCATCCTCCTGTAGTACTTACTTTTCTTTCACTTTTTAACTGTTTGATTTGTGTTTCCCACCAAATTTACATTTTCAATCCAAATGGTCAAATAGGGATGAAGATGACAACCCCAAGATTTTAATGTAGTGTGATGTGTTTCAGAAGCAAAATATTAAGCCAGAACAGGAAGTTCTGACAATGAGAACATCTCACGTGAGAAAATATTCTCTTTCTCACTTGCCTTTAATTTTTACTGTCTGTGGAGCCATTTGCCTTAATGAAAAACAATTAATACTTCCCACAAAGAAGCTTTTCACTAATCTTTTTCAGTCATGTGTGACAGACACAGGTGGGAAGCACAGAGTGAAGATGGATTTTTTTGATACAATTTTATTTGCATGAAAAATTATGGGCTGTTGTCTATTACATTAGTAGCCCCACAGTGGTTTTAGTCTACTTTAATAAAAGGAGAAAAAATGGCACATTGCTTCTGCTTAGTTTCATCATAATCTCTGAAATCCACCTGCCTTTTAAAATAAATTACTGAAAGGAATAACTCACATGCTGTCTCTTAACAGGTACTTGCTTATACACACACAGAGGCAGATCATACACTCCCCGCCATCCACTTCTAATTAGGAGCTAATTATCTAGGCAAGTGTAAACAATCTCAGCAGATGGCAAAAACCATGGCATTAGCACTAATGACCTTGAGCAGTGTGAGACCACAGCCTTCAAATCAGGAACGGCCTCTCTCGTTATGATATGCTGTATTATCATTAACTGCCACACACACACGACGTCAACCAAAGTTACAGTTAAAACATTTTTAATGACTTAAAATTTGGTTTTGTTCTGTTTTTCCATAGAAGGTTTCAATCAGCTGTCTCAGTTCATTTTTATAGTCTTTGCTAGAATTTAAAAACAAATTTGGTCTAAATTACTTGTTTAATTCTTGTTCATTTTGTGACGTTTTTGTCTTGCATGGTTGGGTTTTGTTTTAGGTGAATACTCTTCTTCACATTTTAGAAATCTGGTCTTGAAAAACTGGGCTTATTATTAAGAAAATTTATTTTTATAATTCACCCTCTAAATCTTCATAGAAACGACTTTTGTACTTAAAATGAGGAGCATCTTTTACCTGCTGAGAACCAGCAGAGGGGGTGAGAGGGTTTTCTGTGTTCCTAAACTGTGAGGTCCACTTTTTTTCCATGGACATATGTATTTTTTCCCCTCTGCTCTATCCTTCTACTCAAACCATGATTTGTGTTTGGAAAAAAAAGAAAATTGAGGGCAAATTTCATCCCATAATAGTTACAGAGCTGTCGCAAACACCGTAAACCATTCTGGAAGGCTTCGCAAGTTCAAAAGAGAAACAAACGTGAGAAATTTGGGAGGGGTTGGCAACCAACTGAGTGTAATTTCAATTAAGAATTGGCTTTTTTTTTTTTTTGCTTATTTGTCTCCAACTAATCAGCTATTTGGCACGTGAATATTTTCTGATACAAACTATTTCTGCTATGTTTGCATCTCTCGTCCACAGAAATTGAAAAATTTGGTGACGAAAAAGGGAAATTGAAAAAAAATCCTATGGGAGAATTTTCCAAATTTCTGTTTTTCATGTATCTTTGTGTAAATAACAAATGGTGACTCTGAAGAACCTTACATCCTAATTTCTGAATGCTGTCACTGAGTGCATCGAGCATGCACTATTACCCACAACAAGATTTATGCAGTTTTTACAACATCTTATTGGATTTAGCCTGAAAATGGACTGTGTTAAATTAATACATATTTTAATGGTTTCTGTAGAATTATTTGCCATGTTCAGGATGGCCTTGACTGATTCTTTGGTGTGTTTAAGTTATCGCCACCTACTGAGTATTCTAGAGCATTATTATTTTCAGTTTCTTCTAAAACAATTTGGATTAGTACTGGGCACAAACATCAAATCACAGCTTTTTCCTTTTACGCTGAAGTATATTGGCATGAAAACATAATCAGGACGATGTATTACAAAAAAGTTGAGTCTGTAATTTAGAAAGTCATTTTTATATAGTAAGAAAACAAAGTGAAATAAATCTGGTGCCGTTACAGGTTTTTGTCAACTTTGTCTGAATCTGATTTAAATATACTGTGTGTCAAATACCTGGAAGTTCATGTACTTTTGTAACTAGTCACAATTAAATTTGAAAATTACCAGCTAAGTCACAGGATGGGTTTCTTTAAAGGATTTATTGATTTTTTTTATTTTATTTCTTTTTTTTGTCAATCCATCAAACACTTTAACTTGACTAAATGTGCTGTAAAGCCTTTTTTAGCAACACAGATGTAAAAATATTCCATATTAGGGCGTTCTGTTTACATGGAAACCTTTCACCTGTTATTGAAAAATATCTCAACAAAGTGAAACTATAATTTTGGTTTAATGCAGAGGAGTTAATATTGTTTCTATTTCAATAAAACCTGTAATAGGCCTAATAGAGAAAATGTGAAGATCTGTGACACCCTTATTCTAGCAGAACTACTTGTTCCTTGTAGCTACGTGTGTGTCAACATTTTATTTCTCATGTGGATCAGTGTAAAAAGGATGAAGGAATTCTTTACCATGACTGCTATAGTGCTGGCAACACATTTTTTAACATACTGTGCTGTATGTACCTCCCAATCAAATCACCATTGTCTTTGTTTACCCCAGAGACATGTAATTCTTGATGAGAACCAAAACCTTGGCTGATACATCTCAGAACTATAAAATAAATGTTGTAGTTCAGTTTTCTATACCTCCTACACAAGTGAACCACTTCTAAGGATGTGTTTATTTCTCTACTTATGCCAAAGCTGCTGCTTCTTTCAATTAAATGAGCACAGACAGCATGAAAAGTTGGTCATAAAAGAAGAAAATGTTTGAAGCAAAAATAAAAAAGGGGGGGTTGGGGGAGGAGGGTTTGATGGAAAGGAGGCACAAAGAAATGGGGAAGCGAAGAGGCTTCATTGTTTGCCCCCCACCAGCTACATAAATGGCAAAGGCAAGAGCCTTTTGGTGTCCTGCTTTTAAAGAAACTGAGCCCCTCTTCTCAATCCACCTGCTCACCTTGGCAAGACCTTTCTGCCATTCTTTTTTATTATTATTATTATTATTATTACGATGAGAGCACTCTTCTTTTTCAGGGCAATGCATCATAGGACTGCATTTGGGTCAGATCTGCATTATAAGAGACGCCTAATGGGGCTGTGAAGACCAGACAGGCTGAGATAATTGCATGAAGGATTCTTTCCTGGTTTTCCTTTAGTTCCTTAGTGAATGAATGAAGAAAAAACTGCAAAAGATGCTAATAAATACATGCTTGTGTAGTAGTTCCTTAACTAAGCTAAGTAATGTAAGCTAAACATGTTTTTATTACACTTCAGTTCTAATATGAGCTACTTTTATTCCTTTAATACCAGAAAACGGACTCCTTTTCATAATATAAAGAATAAAGACCGAGTTTGTAATTGATCTGAAACCTCAATTGTTTAAGACCTGAAAAAGCAGCTTTTCGAGAATCAAAGTGTTGGAGATATAGTACGAGATATTGTGAATGTCTATGCAGAATGGTGAGTTGTTTCTTTGACTCAAGGACTCTCATTTTCTGCTGAGACTTTGCAACAGTTTCTTCAAGCACCTACTTTGTGTCTATTTTGTTCTGCACAACAAACACCTTCTACATCTTTAGCTGTAATAATGTAGCACTGCTAGTGCATTAGAATAAGAGGGTAGCAGAGCAATTGAAGGTGGACTGAGCAAAGAAAAATGTGATATTTATAGAGAAAGATGTGTAGTACTGAGAAAAACATTCGTCTTGGCAGGCAGACTAGGATGTTCTGTTGGGATGGTTAGTACATGTTGGTTTGCACCTGAACATTGTCTGAGTGATGTGGAGAAACTTGTTCTTTTTGTTAGTTTTTTTTTTGGTCAGGTGAATGTGGGAAGATGGTGCCAGTGAATGCAGACCTGAAATATAAAGGAGCGTCTGTATATGAATGTGTGGGTTTTATGTGTGTATGTATGTGTAGACATAACGTACATTTGCATATGCTTTTGGTGACGTCAGTTAATTGCCATAAGTAAAAATCAGCTGATAGCGTGTCAATCACAGGTGACTCACCTGCCGTAAGTGTTTCTGATGATGACAGACAGTAAAGGATGGATCTGACCGTCACTGAAATTAGCAAGCCAGCACAATTAGACCACATTCTTCTTTTTCTGTTTCCATTCACACAACAGACTTTGTTCAGCTCCTCTAAATGTCCATTTCAGCAGTTTCATGTTAACACTAGTCTCTCATTGGTTTGTGACTCGTTGGAGATTTACAATTGTGAGGAAATGTGCTTATTTTTGTTTAAAATCCTGCTGAATTTCTACTTGAATGCAGTATTTCTGTGTATGGTGTGAATACTTTATATTGTAATTTAGAGGCAAAGTATTTTAAGTCATGTTTTTTTCACAATTTATCTATTTTTCACATCTGATGATCAGATTATCTTTTTTTATATATCTTCAGTCAGGTGCAGCATAGTTTTTCTGAATTCTACAAAACCTTTCTCATTCTTTCAACTGGGATCCATATAAGGAAATTGAGAACCCTTACAAACAAATTGCAACATTTGGGAAACTCCCTCATTAATGCTTTTCACAAATACCAACAGTCATAGTGAGATACAGGAGGATGAAACACAAACCTTATCCAAGGTTCAAATCAGATGTCTTAAAATGCACTCATAATTAATCCTTTACTCCAAAAATGACTGATATTTATTGTCTTACTATTCTTTAATAATATACAACTTTAAGTATTTTTAACATGCTTTAGTTATATTGTACAGAGACTTTACCTGTGATCTCCTGTATATTGCTAAACCTGCAATAACTGGTAACCTTCTTCACTAATATAATAATGTTTGAATCTTTCATTTTCAGTCCTTGCCTTGTTTTGAAAGCTTTCATAAAGCTGGTTGTATCATTCACCAATGACTTTCTTCTGTTTTTCAGTTGATACTCAGTTAAGTTAAACCCTTTATCCAAGTTAACCAGTGATTCAACTATCAAATTTAGTTGTCTCACATTGCAAAGTTAATGCTTTGACCAGTTTGTCCTTGATTTTCACTGGTGATGTTTGAATGGGTCAATAATTAAGCCTTTTTTTTTTTTTTTTAACTTTAAGAAAGGGTCCGTTATTAAAAAACTGATTATGTTTTTTAAAAAAACTTTTTATTGCTTGCAGCTTTCCTAAAGAAACTTGCTTTTTTAAAAGCCTGAGAATTTTTATTTTTGAAAGATTTAATTCTCTATATTTCAAAGTTTCTTTTTAGAGTATTTGATATCAACTTTGAAGGCCAATCTACACAGTAAAATCTATCCAACTGGTCTTCGTTTCAACTGTACGTGTAGGCGGTCCTTTTTGTTGCACCTCCACCAGCAGCTCTTTGGCTGTAAACATCTAACACTGTTTATTAATGGACTGGCCTTCCACATTTTTCTTTGATACAGTGGATGATTACTGGCAAATGGGTATCCCATTAGGTTTTACCCCTGTTTAAACTGGGACCCAGTCTGTGGCTTTGTTCACAGCCCTTTTAATTATCGAATCACTTGCACTGCCGATCCTTTTTTAACAACTTTGTGCATGAAGTAATGCTACAATCATTAGAGTGTTGCTGCAGGTAGAATCAGTGTATCAGTAATATTCTAACTGATTTGACTTTTGCAAGAATCTATGGCAATGGCAAAAAGGTTAATGCTCTAAAAGCAAAAAGATAATAAAAAAACTAGAAAAGCCAGTGAGAGACATTACTGAAAGCATGGAGATAAGGGCTGCTAACAGAGAAAGAAATAAATGGAAGGACAGTTTAAGTGTGAGGGGAGCAGGTCACTGATAAAAGAAAATGGAGAATGACTTTAGGATGGCTAAAAGACAGGTGAAGCCCTACATTTTTCAGTGGACGTGTGATCTCACGGTAAATGGTGATAGGCGCAGGACCTCTGATGGATGGTACAGCCTCTGCCCTGTTCGCGGTGTCATTAGGCAGGGACATTTGAGGCAGTTGTCTGAATGCAGCTTATGCTGCTACTGCCCATTCATCACCATGATGCTGTTTCTGCTGAAGCTCAGGAAAACGGAATATTTGTATGTATGCAGGAACTATGGGAAGGAAAGATTTAGACATGGGAAATCAATAAGTCATAACCTCCACATTTAAGATTTTACCATGCTAAATGTGCTTAAGAAGACTTGTGATTTAATTAATAATGTTATTTCCTTCTAACTTCCTATGTGTATTGACATAAATATTCTTTATGGGGGATACAAAATACTGAATTCAAATGGACTTGGATAAGGTAGGTTCCCATGCACATTCTTATATGGGAATTCAAGTTGTGACTTATAGGACTTAATGTGGCTTTATGTTTTTTGGAAACTCAGGTTTCCACTAATATATTTATTGCATCTCTTTTATTCAATTATGAATTGGACATAGTATGCAGGAGAAGTTGTGCTAGACAGTGGTGCAGATAATTAGCACTGCTTCCTTGCATCAAGAAGATCGATTTGACTCCCAGCAGAGGCCTTTTCACATGGAGTTTGCATGTTCTCCTCATGTATGCATACATTTTCTCTGAGTGCTCCAGTTTCCTGCCACAGTCAGACATGCATCTTTAGTTTTTTTAGCTCATTTTGAATGTGATGGTAGCAACAAGATGATGTTGACCCTGGCACACAGATATTCCTCCTGATTCTCTGCATCTTATGAAAGTGGTATTTACTGTAGTTGGTGGGATTTTGAAGTATTTGCAATTTTAGATTGAGGAACAATTTAGTTATTATACATTTTTAGACACAATTTGTGACTGACTGGTGAACCTATTCCCATTGTTACATCTGAGAGGCTCTGCCTCTCTGAAATGGTCTCTTTGCACCTAATCATGTTACCAAGCTGTTGCTAATTAACTTGAGCTTTTGTCAAATATTCCTCTAGTTTTTTATTATGCCAATTGCTTTTTAACCCTTTTTTGCCTGTTCCAACATTTTTAGATGTGTTGTTGCCATCAAATTTAAAATCAGCTAATATTTTCTAGACAATGGTAACATGCATTACTTTCAACATCTTATATGATCATTGCATTCTGTTTTTATTTACATCTTACAAAGCCTCCAAACTTTTTAGGACTGGTGTTGTGTATATATAGTCTAAAAAAACATATTCTTAATATATTTTTCAGATAACTGTGATATCAACTTAATCTTTCAAAAAAATAACAAACTCACGAAACATATTCAGTTTGCTTTGACATTTTCACCACACAAGCAGAGCTGGTTGATTTCAACAGGATGACTGAAACATTATAGAGTTTGATAGAAAATGGCCACTCAGAACTGGAGTGTATATCATGTAACACATGGGAGAACATTCTGTAAAGTGGTTGAGGAATGTCGCTTGCAGTAGCTGAGCTTGTGTTTTGAGTGTCCACTTTCAGACAGATACTCATCAAACAATTGGAGATGTGGTCGTGGAGGGAAGTCTGTCAGTTGCAGCTCAGCCAATACACTTCAATAGAGAAAGCTGTCAGTCACCAGAGAGGAGCAGTGATGTTGTGGTTGTCACCGACGAGAGACAATGAGGCAAACGTTAGACGGAAAAGAGAAAAAAAAAGGATTTGTTGAAGTTAAGGAATAAAAGCAGCATCTGCTCTCAAGCTGTGGGGTGCACCACTCATGGAGGGGGCAATGTCTTGATTCTCATATCTGTAGTCATAAATTGAGCCAGCAGAACTGATATTTAGTCAGACTGACTCAGTTTGTTTTATACACACTACCAGTCAAAAGTTTGGACACACTTTCTCATTCAATTGAATGTGGAAAAAAAAAGTAAAGCACGAAACTGCTAATACTTTTAGCTACCTATCGCACTTTGACCAGTTTTTATTCCCCAAATTAGGGACCTGAGATGAAAAGTTAGCTGACCACTGAGTTACAGTACCATAACTAAAACTACATAGAAAAAAAAAATAAAAACGTCTGTTCTCAACCACTCACCCCCTCCCTGATTTTTCTGTTGGGTTGCCAGTTCTGATGTTGATCCTCCTTTTTTTTCTCTTTTTGGGAATGTCTGAAGGCCTATTTGTTCAGCATTAAGTTTTCCTAAGTGCATTTGAACGTCCCATCACATGCAGCTCTGCCGCTCAGTTGGAAGGATGCGGTAGTTTCTTACTTTTTGCTGCTGGTCGTTGTGGGATTACAGCTACTTGTGTTGAAGACTTAGCAGCCTTGCAGACTCACATGTGATTCGTTATGGAACCAGGAAGTCTAGACATGTAAATAATGATTCCGGTCCGGACCAGAGTTTTTAAAATGACCAAAACTAGCGACCACCCAGCCTGCTGAAATTGAGATCTGTTACAATGTGACTTGATTTTCAAAATCGGTGGGACTTTAGACTGTTGTGTGAGTATTTCACTGGAAAATTTTTACACACTGTACCTTTTTAATTAAGGAAAATAATAATCTGTCACATTTATTGTATTTCCCTTATCACCACTTAGTTTGCTTTTAACCAATTGTGTCCATAAAACTGTAATTTATGCAGGTACACTGGTGTTAATTTAGCTGTAGTTCATGCAAAAGAACATGCAGTCTTCTGTTGTGTTAACTCGAATGCTTTTTGCACTTAAATATCCCAGAAGAAATCACGTCTGGGGAAAACTGTTGTCTCTGACCGATTTCATCTTCAGACAGACTTCTGTACGTGTTTTCAAAAACGTTACCACAAACAGCTTTTAGCATTCCAGTTTTGAGAAAAATGTTCCAGTTCAACCTCGACGGAATTTCAAAAAGAAGAAGAACTCAATCGTAAAAAGAAACTTTTAAAATGGATTTATTTATTTATTTTAACTTTAAACTTTTTCTGACTGAATCTCAAACAAAATTGCATCTTTTCATACATTTTTTACTTTGAAAAACCCAAACTCCTCGGAGTCTCTTAAATCTCAGCCGCTTGCACTCTTGGATACATCATTATATCCATCTCAGTCATTTTGGCTTTTTTTTATCATAGAAGTTCCACACTGGCAGATATCTCTTTATACACTTGTCATCCCAAGACTATGGGTAAAATGGGATTTTACAAACAACAGAGAGATTCTTATACAGAGAGATTTGTTATAGTTTTTCCAGTCTGTTATTGAACGTTTTAGGGATCTTGAAGTTCTTTTTGATCACAGCTAAAAAGCACATAAACACTTAGAGGAAAAATAAAAGATAAAAGCATTTTTCTTACACAACATAATAAATGTGCATATGGTTTTACATGTCTGCCAGAACTTTGATAGACTAATTGAATGTTCTGATATCATATCATCTTTATGTCTTCAATGTGTCCTAAAGTTAACAATATTTAATCTTATTTAAAGTCTTGAGCTTCAATTTCTCTTTTTTTTGTCATTCTTGACATTGTAAAAACACAAAGACAGCACTTTTCTTGTTGTTTCATACATGAAAACTCACTTTCTTTGATCTTTTTTTTTATTTTTTTGCATGTTACTGTCCAGTGAAGTGTTTGGAGCTGCTCCAGACTGAAATGTGTTTATCCGAACTTTAATATAAAATAAACTCGATGTTACATACAGTTGTATCCACAACGTTAGGAACAACTTATCTTTGTTTTACTTCCTTCACTGTTGTAGTACATTTGCATACCCCCCGTTCTGCTAAGTGTTTTTTTTTTTTTTAGAAAGAGAATCTTAAATTCTGTGTGCACCATTTTTCACAGTGGTTGCTGCTGCTTCGTCAACAAGACAAAATAGATTGCCTTGGAGAGTTCGGAACTAATTTGACAGAACACTCACCATTCAGAGCCTGCAGGCGTCTTTGCAATAAAATATCCAGTCCTAATACCCACCAAATGCTTCTGGCTTAGAGTTTGTATGTTCAGTGATGTAAATAAGACCCTTGTTTTCCCCCATAACCTAATCCTTGGACTTTATTATGGAGTGCAGAGAATGTTTTTGTACCTCCAGCTTTATAATCACCCTGCTTCTTCAACCTACTTTCATCCTTTCATCCCCCTCTATTAGTTTTTATTCATTTTCCTTTATTCTTTCCGGTGACCTGACTGTATGGGCACAATATTTGTGGCCTGACCACAAATAATACCCAAATCGAAAGCTCATTAATGAAAGATTATGCTTCCACTGAATAGCCAAAGTGAGGTCTCATTCTGTGCCTGTATACAGTACAAAGAGACAAATACAAAAGGAACAAACATTGACCCCTGCAGGAGTATGAAAGACTGCAGCAGGGTTTTGTATGTGCACCCCCTACAAGGTGGCATGACCTCTGTTCTTGGAAGTCAAGAGGAAATACTTTTTTTGCATGAGATGAATGATAGAAGAAGGTATTTAATTCACTTACTATTCATAATAAATATATGATCACTTCTACTGCTCCATTTTCTGTCTTTAAATGTGAATAGTTAGCCAGCAGATGCAATAAGAGGGCATGAAAGGCATGGATTAAACCAACCATGATCACTGTGTGAAAACACTGCAGGAGGTCAAACAAAAATGTATTACATAGGATAAGAGGGAGCTAATTGGCTTGCTGAGCTGTGCAAACCAGAGTCCTTCATTCCCTTGGCTTTATTTAGACATAACCTTCATTAGGTGAGCACAGTGGGGACACAAGAACGATCACATTTAGTGAGGGGAGGTGGAGATAGGGTTGATACTGTTTATGGCGCCCCTTTGTTTATATGTACTGGTCTTTGTCTCAGAGAGGATGAGCACGAGGCTTCCAGCTGAGACGGGGATGAGATGGAGGAGGTCTACACATGTACAGCTACGCTTGTGTGGAGACTTTAGCTTTTTCTCAGAGTAAACTTTATCTGTATGCAGGAAAACCAGTAGCAACCAGTGAGTGACTGATGTTTCTATTACAAAATGCATGACAATATAGACAAAATAGTGATGGATGCAAGTGCATTCACATGCATACTGTAGCAAATCTATGTATAAACACCGTACATGGCAAAGACAACAGAAAAAATGAGAAAAACTGATGTAGCAGTAAGAAAGGCACAAAAAAGCTATTTCTTGTGTATTAAAGCCCACTGACATGACCATGGGGTGGAACTTTTTCATGCTCTACTCCACAGTGAACAGTCGGTAAGATGCTGGATAATGGCCTCTATTACCAACTACTTCAGCTATCAAATGTTCTAATCATTCTCACTAAGAGGTAATTTACACAATTATACTCCAAAGTTCTCTTCTTTTAAAGTAAATGGTGTCTGAAATGACTTCATGTTGTCCTGCACAATATGGCCACTTTGATCTTAAAGGTCTTACAGGCTCAGTCTGTCTTTTTTTCACTCTATTGGTCAAAGGTCTTATTTTTAGAAAAAAACCTTTGTCAGATTGTGCTAGTTGAAAATTCCTCCTCTTTTTAATGCTTACTATTTCACTGATTAAGACTTCAAACTTTTAGAAAAATTGTAGCAGAAAGTATCTTTTATTCAGGTTTTTTCATCAGTCTGGTATTTTTTTTAGTAGTCTGTAATTTTTATCAGAATTTCTTAAAGCAGCATTCCAGTGTGTTACGACCTAACCAACTTGCAAATTTTTGTACAAAAGCTGTGCAATGTTGATAAAAAGCCAATAAACCTCTATTATTCACTACAATAGGCACTCACTGAATGGTATCACAGGTTTTATAGCATTTATATTTGATCTGGATTTGCTTCTCCTAACATTTTGTATACCGTGTGTAGATTTAAGACACAGAATGTCCCACATATAGTTAACAACTCGTCCTGAGGCCTCCTCTGTAACCTTTTGCCACACATTTGGTTCAGTTCTAATATCTTCAGCTCACTGGTAAATTACATCATCAGTTCTGTCACACTGAAGGAAAACCATGTTATGACCTAAAAAAAGAAATCTGCCAGGTCATGGATAGTCTTTGTAGGATTTTGGCAAGGCCTTCAAGGGTGTATTATGAATTTAATGGGCTCCTCATTATGCATGATGGAATTTGATAGGTTCATGAGGATTTTGAGCATGCATAGAACTTCCAAAGCAAGGTCATTGCCGTTGTGATAATCAAATACAATGTATCAGGGTCCTGGATGAAGCCTGGGGGAATGTGATGACAGAAAGACGGATCCTGTATAGCTTGGCCATTGAGAATTCAATGCAGAAATGTTCTCACTTGTCATATGCCTACCACACCCATCATAATATGCATATTGTCTTGCTCTACTGCATCATGACTTACAGTTCTGAGGGAATCTTTACTCTCACTCATCCTGTGCAGCTTCTTTGTGATAAACTCTGAGAGGAGATGCTCCTCTTTTGCATATTTACTGGTTGTTAATTTTTGCAGCCTGCTCAGTGATCTGTTTGTCTGGATAAAAATAAAGCACACATGACTTGGCTGACTGAAATCTAATGATGATCTCTGAGACAAGTGTGAAATGTGTTGTTTTGTGAATGACAAGTAATCATTATATGAGTAGCAATTTTTTAGTTCTTTTGCACATTGAGCAACAGTTCAGCAAACGCCCAATTGGGAGCACCTGTGAATCTAAATTGTGTAAAAATGTGCCTGTCCTTGTAGTTTGTGTGTACACTTACCTCACTGAAGTCTACAAAGAGAATGAGTAATGGGACCACATTTCCTTTTTTTGTTGTTGTTTTCTGTCTGTCATTTCCCTGCTGTGACCTGTCTATCCATTATTGAGCAGTTAGGAACATTGTTCAACTGCTTTAATTTTTCATCTGGCTAAGGGGAAGCCAGACCCACACCCATTCCTTAAACTACTGTCTGGGGGGGGCGGGGGGATCAGTGTTAGTCTTAAACAATTTGGTGGAAAGGGTAAAGCACTTTAGAGATGATCATTTGAAATGATCAGGTTATGCTTCAGACAACATTCAACCAACATTTAGGCTAGATGATAAAATATATAAATGATTTAGAATAAGTTATTTTTTTAACCTTTTTGTTTGTGACGTCCTCTCATGTCTGTTCAGTCTATCTCTTGGACTATGTAGAAGCCACTAGACAAACCATGTTGAGAACAAGAAGTTTCAGTGATATCTGTCATCAGCTCCAGTTCCTTTTCACTGTAGTTTTAAACATGTATGAAAATGTTGCAAGACAAATTGACTTTTTAAAAAAAACTACAGATAATTGTGAATATCTGAACTAAGTAAAGTTTCTGTGACTTAGAAGCTACCAGAAATTAGACAACTTTGGGAGGGGTCAGTACCCTGTGGAGCTAAGTAGCTGCAAACAAAAAAAAGAATGAATTTCAAACAATTTAAAACAGAATTAAAGGACTTGTGACTAAATTGTCGCAGGAAGATATTTTCTCACAATTTGTATCTCCAGCTAGTCACCAGCTGTTGCCACCCTGTGAGATGCAGACTAAAGGGAGACAAGTTAAGCCATGGTGAAAAAAAAGTTTGAATTAGTTACTGCAGGATCTCCTGGGTGATGCAGAGCTACAGACAAGGAGAGAGACGTCGTTTTTGAGCCACGGATGTAACAAAAAGGACCAACAGTCACAATGCAGTCTAAATTTGGGGTTGAGAGTTACATGTGTGTTTTTGTGAACAATGTTCTGTATGTACATGTTAACAGAACTGTGATCAGCTAATTAGTTTTGCATGATGTGTCTGATATGTACAGTTTGTATGTGTGGAAACCAGCTTCTGGCCTGGATTTGACTGTCTCTGTGGGAAAAGTAAAATATCAGACAGCACTCACCACACACACACACACACACACACACCAGCAAAACCCTTTGCTCAGATACACAGCAGATGTACACACATAATTTACAGCTTTGCACTGACATGCACAGTCTCACACATTTTGGAACCTTTCCCATCCAGCATGAACACACACATGCAGACACACACACACACACACATGCTCACACACACACCATGAGGGCCAGACCAGTGTGCTAAATAAAGACAGACAGTAGAACAGATTTTCACACCCAGCGGGACCATTAGCATCTCAGTCAGACCACCAGCAAACTTCCATCCACATCAGCATCACAAACACATTTTGACACCTGCCATCAAACACACGTGCATGAACACACATTATGTTAGAATAAACATACTGCATGCATACTTCTTAACTCACTTCTGTTGCACATTAGTATTCAATGCATAGTTAGCCTGGACTATCAGCAGTTTGTCTGTATGTGTGATCCCCCCCAGGCTGCAGCTGAAATATGGATGCTGTGTCCGATAGCAATAACCCCCCCGAGGACTGAGCTGGAAGGGAGATTGCTTCTCGCGAGTGCTGTTGCAGCACTGCAGTCCTGTGGGAACTAAAAAACGACTGACATTTTTGTGAAAATTCAGTGTTTTGGACTCATTTTGGACTTTGAACTGTAAATTCAAGAAAACTTGTCAGTCTCAAACCTGGCTGGCTCTCAGACATATAGACAGGAACCTTCATGCACCTGTTGTGATTATATTTCTCCTGAACTCGGGCTCTTATGTCCTCAGCTGACTTGCTCATAGTATCTTCAGTATAACTGTTTTTATCTCTTCCAGAAGATCCAACTTTAAAAACAAACCTCAGTATAGATGAAAAGGGATGTTGTCTATGGTCAAAGGTTGGAACATTCTTTTTTAAAGCAAAAAATCCAAAGGAACAAAACTCTTTAATACAAAAAAGCATTGCAGCAAAAGAAAGGATGCAGGCTTCAGGAAAGAAAACCTGTTCATAGTGACAAACACAACACAACAAGAGTTTTTATTATGTTTGTAAATGTAGTAATATTACTTCTTATGAGGTGGTCTAGTGTGCAAAGAAAGGAAATGTGAGAAAGAATGTTATGATTTATTTGTTTTTATGTGTTTCTGTTTACAAATGTGAAAAAGTTATGGTCATGCAACAACCTTGGTTGAGGAAGAGGCACATCCACATACAGCTGCAACAAATTTAAAATTTCCCCATAAGTACCATGTCCTACACTTCATTTCTTTACATCCACCTGTATATCGGTGGTTTCTATCTATAAATCTGTGGCTTCTACATGTAAATATATACATATTTGACAATAAGTTCAAATCCCTGTAAGTGCTTAAAATGATTTGAGAGGTTAATTGTGACCTTTTCTGGATTTTAAAAGAAACAAGAGGGAATATTTGGCTCTTGTTACTTTAGAAAATAACTCTTCACATTCTTCTCAATTATAAATTCTCACCTAAGGGCAGGTATTTTTACCTGACACTATTCTCATTAATGAGAGAGCTGAATTAATAAACTCTGTACAACAGACATTTGGAAGTGTGACACACTAACACACATACATGCTTATGCACAAACTAACATGCCCCAGCTTGGAGCAAACCTGGGCCGAGACCCCTGAGAGGATCCTTCTGTGTGGTCTGAGCTGCATGCAAATGAGGGTCCAACAACACAATAATTCTGTTGTACTGTACAGGAGGTGAGACATGTGCTAGGTTGGGTTTATTCTGAATGCATCTGAGTGGATTTGTTTGACAGGGTTTAACAATGTTTTTCACTCTGCAGCACATATGGTGAAAAAAATCGACATAAATTTAAATACCTTTTCAAAAAATACACCTTTTAAAAAAATCTTAGTTCTTTTATCTTTAATCGAAGTATTCATTCTGCTTTTTTTTTCTATTTTTTTGCACAGTTGGATGACAGTGATAAGCTCGTCCGGACTTTCTAATAAGAGCAACGACAGAGATAGTCATCAGTGATCAATGTTGTCTTTGGCCGGTTAAATGGGTATCTGTTTTTGGGTGTGATACAGTATTAGCTTCCTTTTTTATTTGCATCTCTCTGTTTAACTGCTTCCCTTTCCTCCCTCCTCTCCTGCATCTCTTTTTTTTTTTTTTTTAATCTCCCCCATTTATGACTAAAATGCACACCATCCGGGAAGAATTAGTCTCAGTCATGTCTCAGATTCCCAGATTTTGAGACTGTCTGATTTAACGCAAGGCATCGCATTAACCCACATTGCTCAGGGAGAGACCCAGACGCCTCGATTCTAAAGACAGCTTGGATTCTATTTAAAATTTGATCTCCATTTTGCATCAGTAAACCCCCTCTGCTTGGTATACCATTATATTTACTCATTTTTCTCCTTATTTCAAGTGTGTTTAGTTACCCAGTGATTCATTGTGTATTCTCTCCTCACACGGATTCAGACTTTACTTCACTATGTGACTTTCTGATTTACTGTTTGCCTTTTTTATTTATTTATTTGTTGCTTTTTGGAGGCTTTCTTCATGTTTGACTAGCTTCAGGGATCAGATTTTACCAGAATAGAGCTTAGACCGAAAGGCAAGGGGCTTAATTTTGAACTTGAAAACACATAGCAGCAATGCAAGTTGGATCTGACGGGTCAATACTTGTGGTGTTTTATGAAGTCTCCTTTGTCTCTTTGTTGTAGTTATAAATATTTATTCTTACCAACCAAAGCCTGCAGGTTGGTGCCGTATCAAGTTATCAAAAGCAGGAGTCAAACAAAAGAGCTGCTAATAAATATGCATCACAAAAAGGTGGGAGGCTATGAATATTCAATATTGACTTATCGAGATAAATTTAACTTTGAACTTCAAGCAACCGCTGTTCATTTACCTACAATTTCTCTTGATATTTCATCAGTTTGTATTTTTGTAAATGTCTTTTCACTTCAGTGAGGGCAAAATATTTACTGTTTTTATAAAAGAAGTGATAATTTGCAATGCTGTAAACCAAAACAGTAATTAATCTGGATGCTTCTTAGTAGAATCCACAAACTTTTAACCTTTATTATCCTAAATGTATTATATTTGATTTACACTTTTTCAGGACTGCTACCTCTTCATAAAAACCTGCTGCATGCTGTTGTACACTCATTTTCTGCCTTCCATTTTAATATACATTTATTATACATATTATACACAATAAATATATATCATATTATATATCATAATATATAAGGTTATTGGATATTGTATATAATATTAGGATAAATTGCTCCAAGGGGATAATAAAGATCCCTTGAACTATAATATAATTCATGATTTCATAATATGCAATAAAGAGTCTTATTATTATCAACAAAATTTACTGCAGATATAAAAAAAGGAAAGTCTGTTCTGTCTAAATCCCTCAAAATGACCTGATTTTCAGCAGGGAAAATGTTAAAAGTAGAACATATTTTTTAAATCTCTATGAAAGCTTTTATTTTGACAGGATGCCATCTGCATCCTGAGTGTAATACATTTCTTTTTTCCTCTACTAGTGTACCAACTGGCTGCAAGACAATGCCAAATTATAATGCTTCCACCCCTTGGTAGCATGTTTCTAAATGATTTTTTTTTTGTTTGCAAATAGATTTTATAGTTTTATTATTATTCATTTATGTTGTTGTTTTGGTGTTTGTTGTACAAAATTTTGATTCACTCTTGGTTATTTGAAACAGGCGTTGTTAGCAAAGCTTGGATTCTCACTGTTTGATTTCATACTCACTGCTCTCTGTAATGGATGTTTTAACAAGACCTTATATAAAACTATAAAATATAACAATCTTATTTAAGCCCTTATAGTGTGAAGGTTACTTAGTTCATTCCATTAACACTTTTGTTTGTATTTTGCACAACAGTAAGTGAAGAAATGTAAATTTAGCATCCTCGGTGATGAGTGAGAATTGCAACAACATGCAGAAGAAACTTTATTCTACAACAGTGCCTTTTATTTATAATAAAACTCAACCACTCACTACACTCTGCCTAAAAGAGAAACGCTTATTAATCATCTTTTGTCCTTCATTTTGTTTCACTTTCATCCCCTATTTTCCTCCACATGCCTTCACTCCGTCTACCTCCACTGAATTTGTCGAGCCAAGATAGAGGAACCAAATATCAGCACAATAGATCATTTTGACAGTTTAATTTCAAAGCCTGATTATCAGTCAATTTGATAATTATATTATCCAACCATCCAATTAATGTGTTCTATATTTACAATGATGATCAAGTAAGCTCTCCATTTTTACATCATTTATAAAGGGTGAGATATTGGAAGCACAAGAGACCTTGACAGTTTGCCTCTGAGGCTTCTTGATGAAGATATAAAAATCGGTGTTGCCACATTTAGTGTGGGCATCACCCTCTGGAGAGGTTCTCACTGGCCTCCTCCTATCCATCCCCTCACACTCAATGGAGCAGATTCAGGAACCACAGCAAGAGCGAAAGACACAGCAAAACGAAGTGGAGGTGAACGAATGATGAAGGGATTTTACGCCTCCTCCTTGGCTTCGCTCCTCTCCTGTCTGCTCTGTGTTGCTCAGAAGAAAATGTTGCTCCGCGCCAATGAGTTACTGACACACAAACATACAGAGCGAGAGATGCAGGACCAATCCTTTGTGACATGATGCTTTTGCTCACTCTTTCCTGTTAGCCAGGTGTCTCTGACACACACAGAGCAAGTCAAAACCATCCAACACAGGCAGCAGCACATCAGAAGGGATTAGGTAGCTTCAAATGAGACACGGTCAGAAAGGGTTTTTCTTCTGTAGCGTGCAGGCCGTGTGTTTACATGCCAGTGGTAATCAAAAAATGGGAAATGTTGCTTTTTGTTAAGTACGAGGGTAGAATTAGTCACTGGAAAATTTGTTGCAGTCCCTCGAATGCATTCTTTTTTATATATATATGTATTTGTGCCTCAGGGATTTATTTATTGCCGTGCCATTGATGAGTTTTTCATTGGCCGTGTTAATTTTTTATTTTTTTTTAAGATCCTTCAATGCATTCAATCCCAAACTTTACTCTTCACAGATGATGTGCCTCCTTATTTCAAGACTGAGCCGGTGCGCAGCCAGCTTCATCTGGAACGCAACAGGCTGGTGCTGACGTGTATGGCTGAGGGAAGCTGGCCGCTGGAGTTTAAATGGATCCACAACAATACAGAAATAACACGCTTTTCACTGGAGTACAGGTGAGTTTAAAGTTGGTTACAAATGATTTCATGTTAGAAATAAAATACCCACAGATGGTCCTCTCATTTATGAATTCAGTGAGGCAGATTCAACTCAGACAGGTTGACTTTTGCCTCTCCTGGATGGATTGTAGTGACATTGACAGTAAATTTAGAGTACATGGTTTGTTTCCTGGCTCCACCCCAATATTCCCTATATACATACTGACAATGTGCAATATATTAAATAAAAAAGTTAGCCGAAACAACAAGGCCCTGTGACCAGACAAATCTGAGAAGTCGTGTTGTGTTTACTCTACTGGAGCTTGTGTAAACCCAACAAACCAGTCAATACCAGCTCTCTGTCATGTTTGTGCTGCTGCGATACGACAAGTTTGAGCAGACTAGTGTTGCTAACGCAACAACACATATGTTGTATTTTCCTGATTGGTCAATAGTTGGTGTAATTGCATCCAAAAATATGTTTCGCTCAACCATTTTAATGCTCCTTAGAAGGGTTAAAATTGTGCATTTTGATAAAACCAAAGATTAAATTATTATTAAAGTAAAATTGCATTACATTTTTAAAGCATTGTTATTTCATCAAACCAGATAACTAAGAGCTTGCTATTTTGTTTTCCCTCCTTTTTATTTCCTTTGCCTCACTCCTTCCCCTCTGGGCTTTGTGACCTCCATCACTGTCTGTGGAGAGGTTGCAAACAAGCAGAAGACATGAATGAGGGTTAGGGCAGGAGATAAACTGTCTTTAATGGTAACTGGAAGATCCTAATCATGTGGCAAACATTGCTCTTATCTCGACGAGCAGTGTGTCTGCACCAAGAGCTTCGACGGTGGTGTAAATGGAGCACTAGAAGGGTTTAAGGAAAGCCTTCAGACAAACGGCTGATCCTAGCTGAACTGTTGTGCTCATATATGAGAATGAATGTGGAAAACAATAAGGCAAAAGCAGCTGAGTTGATAGGGTTATTTTTTTCTGGTGACAGGTAAGAATCAGCAGCACGGCAGGAAGGCCAGAAGAATTGATCAGGATGGACTGTGTCCAAAAATAACACTGTCTGCTTGAGCTTTTGTTCCTCTTCAGTTGTGCTATTGGCTGAATGATCGAGTCATAGAACAAGCAATTATTTCAAGCACTTGAAGTGCAAAGCTGTGCAAAGATCTCTCAGTGAGAGTGTTTTATATGAAATATTAAACGTGTGTTTTTATATTTTTGCCTGTACAATGTGATGCTTTGTTAAGTCGAGTTCTGTGAACTAATATGAGCAGTCAGTATTTTACCAGCAGTAGACAGTCAGTTAATATAGAGAATAAAGGAGAAATTTTCACATGTAGAGAAAAAGTTGTAATGACAGTGATGGAACATCTTCTGGCATATTTAACTACCTACAAGCAGCAACATGGACATTGTTTGGTTGGAAATGAAGAGTTTGAACCATCAGTGTGCGAAATGTAAGGCTGCATGTGGCAAAAACAAAGACACTCACAAAAAGATTATTAGCTGTATTATTAGATGAACATATATTCTCTATTTTTGCTTGTGCTTACATTAGCATCTCAGCACAGCTGGCTGCTACAGGAAGTTAGAGAAGTACATCCGTTCAACTGTTGCTTCAGCAATAAGACAAAGAAACATTGGATTTTATTATGATCTAATTTATTAGTTTTGACCATATATTATATAATTTGGCTGTAACTGCTAAAAACATTAGAATTCTTGTGAATGCTGAAAATTTGCTCTGAATATGTCAGAACTGAACTCAACCTCCTCTACTGTTTACTGCAGGTAGACGACCCATAACAAGTTCACTCAGCTCTTCCCTTTGGCCAAAAAATGTAATTACATTTTCTATCAGATCATAATCAAACGCCCTCTACTGTATCACCCCAATGGCAAAGATTCAGGTGTTACACACCTTGATTTATTGTGTTTTTGATTACCAAAGCATATTTTTTCATGCAAAATGGCATCATGTGTATCTGTTTGTCTTGTTTACTGTATACCCCTCCCCTTTTCTTAAGTTTCTTCTTGCCAGGAGAGTATTTGAGCAGAGCAGACCCCCATATTAATGAGGTTATGGATAAGGTCCCCAGTGCTGAGTGCTGCTTTAAATATTGACACCACGCGACTTGACCTTGTGTCCTCTGGCAAGCGATCAATACTGCAAGGCCTGCGTGGGCATTATTATTCAACATGTGTGTGTGTGTGAGAGCGAGTGAAAGACTGTTCCAAGAGAGGAAAGCGATTGGAGCTGTTTTAGTGATCTGCTTTTAGGGATGCTGCTCTCAGGAGAGTTCAAGCTCAGCATTGACTGCTGTCTCTTAATATGAACACCTTCACAGGATCTGCACAGCATTTAACCAACATCCTGCATTCTTTGCTCCCTAAAGCAACAGTTTAATAGATTATTAACTAAATTAGAATCCAACTTTTTTCAAGAAACAAGAAGATTCAATACAGTTAAGTGTTTCGGAACACTTCAGCCTGAGAAATATCCAGCACACAATGCTTTAATTGATCAGTTGGACTATAAATACACAGCAAAACGGCTCAGCCTTCTAATGCCTTCTGCTGGTCAAAACCTCAAGGGCAAGTACCTGGCACTCCACCCATCTTTATGCTGCCAATTAACCGAGAAACTTAATTAAGAGTGTTAATTATTAATCAAACGCAGAAAGTCGTTTTTGTTCGTCCGTTGGCTTTCGGCTAGTTTGCTGCAGTGCAGGTTCTGCTTGTTGAAACAGAAAACCTTTTTTCTTCAGTTTTAGGTCATTATGCGCAGACAAAAAGAAAAGCATCAAATAGCTATACAAGACCAAATGTCATGCAATCAACAGTGTCTGAAAGTAGAAAAAAGGATGATGGAAGAGGCCTGACAGCCACAGCAGCACCAGTTCATGTTGATGGACTTTTGATCTTTATCTGCATGTTTATTCTCCCTTGTTGTTGTCAGTTTTTGAGGAGAGAAAATTAGTTTTTTTCCCATTCTAACTCAACTCCCACAGCAAAAGAAGAGCTTTCTCTGGCTTTTAACTATAAGAAAAAACTCAGAAAATGAGATTAATATTCTGACAGCCAAAGTAATAGAGTGTCACTTTGGTGTCTCCAGTAATGGCTTGTCTCTGAAACAGAGGCGATATGTTCAGAAATAGTCATCTCAGTCATTTTGTACTACAGTACAGTAGCTCTAGCAATGAGCATGTGCTCCAGGCAAATGTATAGATTAGTTTGCAGTCATGTATTACCTAAAAGACCCACCCAGTCTTCAGTCCTTTCTTTGTACGTTTGATTTCGGTTTCATCCACCCATCTTTGTTCATCCTTTCTGCCTCATTTTAATCCACTTATATGTGAACTACCATCAAACATCCTAAACAGGTAGAATTTCATGGTTCTGAGCAAATTAACACAAGTTTAAACAATATTATTCAATTTTTGGCTCAACCTGCTAACTGGATGAAGATGAGGGGAAAGCAGGGGAGAAAGAAGATGCTGACTGCACGTGTGTGCATATTATTTCCTTTCTATGATGAAGCGACACTACTCAGAATTTTAAACTATTCATTCATCTGTTTATGACCAATTCTAGGTTATTTTAACCCATTATTCAAACAAAAATAGTGAAATATCCACAGCTGTCAGATAGTGAAAATGTTCCGCTTATTGGCATAAAAAATCTGGAAAAACAGACAAGTATTTCTAACTTTTTCAAAAATTCTATGAAAATCCTTAAAGATTTTGATAACTTTCTTTTAGTTAATAATTATTTTATCACATGATTAAAGTTTGATAACAACAAAATCAGGATGAAGTGAGACAAGCCTTTATAATTCAGTAAAAAGGCTCCATGGTTGTTTTTCTAGAGCATACAGTAACAATAAAAATTTGCAAAATTATTTTTTAACATAATAACTTTGGAAAGCATTTTAAAATTCAGCACTTTAATGACAGGATTTGAATATGAACACAAAACGATTTTACTGGTCAGCAATAAATATTTAAAATTGTTTTCAACCAATTTATAAGTGCCACAGATGTTTTTTTCTTTCTACATTCTCTATGAAAGTTATCATATATTGAAAATGTTGTATTTAGTTCAGTATTTATTTATGATAAAGAAGCAACCATTTCTATTAATGGTTTCTGCACCAGTTGTCCCACAACTCTGCAAGACGCCACGCCCTGACAGCTGGTCATGTGGCTTTAACACTGGCGCTCTCAGCATCAAACTCATTAAGTGTAGCTTTATTACTAAAATCTTTATCAGAACTCAAGACTGTCGCCATTTGCACAATTTCGAAACAAGAGCACAAACATTCATCTTACTGATTTAATGTGATGAACAAGATCAAAAGCAAATAGTTTCTTTCCGGATCTGAGAAAAAAATAGTTTTCCAATAAATTCAGGAACTTTGAAGAAAAATGAAAGATGTAAAGCTTCTACCTCAAATTTCAACAAATTATTCATTGAGTATAATCTTTAGTATCAATATTGCCTTAGAAATTTGAGTGCCGTTACAACCCATAAGTCTCCGTAAACAATCTAAACGGGCACAGTATGGGGGAGTTAAAGTGCATGTGTCGAAAATGTAATGGGATGAGAAGCAAACAGAGCAGGAAACGATGTCAAATGTTTCCATTGGCTCACTTTCACTCATCAGTTTCCATCTTATAGTCTTCTTTTATCCTGTTTCCTTCCACATCTCTCAAATCACTGTATTTTATTTCATCTCCTCGCTTATTATGTTCCTCAGTACCAATAAAACTGTTTAGGTTTCAGCAGGTTTTTTGTGGCACTCTGTTCCTACTTTATAAAGACTTCATCTAAAAGTTAAAAAAAAAAAAATCTTCCAGGCTCAGCAATAATGTTAAAAATGACTTGCAGTATAAATAAATGTGATTAGAGGGAAGTTCATTATATAGGTAGCTTAACTTTCTCACTTTATAATGACACATTATCATAAAACTCAGTATAGTATTTTAATTAGCATTTTTCCAGATGTTTGCTCTTAATAAAACTCATTAAAAGCATCCATTTCTATCCTCTTCCTCCATTTTCCACCGAGACTATTGCGACAAATTCCACTACACTGGTGTCATCAGACAACTCTTTGCCTCCAGGTGTTTTACATCCACTAGAAACATCTATGAAATTATGTTATGTCTAAAAAAGATGTGAGATGTTGTACTTTGTATCAAAACATTTAAATATAAATGAGTAAATTCTAACTTTTTTATAATTGATGTGTATTTCAAAATAGAAATACAGTTTTTATTTAAAAATAATTATTTTTATTTGGTTTATATTATGGACATTTTTATTTGGACATACAGGGTAAGAAATAGTTTGTTTACATTCACAAAAAAGCCTCAACAGTTTAAATGTCTAATGAATACAAAACCCCAAAATCATTGGATAAAAACTTTTGCTGCAGCAAAAGTTTTTATTCAATGTATTCAATTTGTTCAATGATTGTATCATTTTCTTTCATTTTTTCACCTCATGGGTCTGTTTAGATCAGTGTTTCTGCTGCTAATAACAAAGTGTAGCAGTAACATCCTGTCACTGTACTTCAAATCATCACATCATTACCTTGGACACAGACAGCTAGGCAGCATCTCTCTCTGGATGGCCTTAATGGATTCCTGGCCATAACTAAAAAAGTCCATTTTCTGTCTCTGTGGTGTTCTCCTTCACAGCCCCTAGATGCAATAGCTTTTTTTTTACCTCCTTCTCTTACCCTCACACTCCATCACTTCTTGTTTTCTGTGGCTGAGAAGAGTTAGTCGGGACTCCAAGAAGAGCAAGCAGTTTGTTTTATTACATGCATCTTCATTTAGGAGTCCATCACTGGGCTTTCTTCAGTTGTGGGTCATCTTAAGCAACTTAATGAAGAAATTCTGCATAAATATTACTAATAATATTGAAGAAGTTCCAGTCCATCCATCTTTTGCCCCTTATTTTGAGGTCATTGGAACAACATCTTCAGCAGAGATCCCTAGACCTCCTTCACCCCAGCTACTGGGCCTCTTTCAGCTTTCCAAGATGTTCACAGATGAGCTGTGGGAAATAATCTCCCCATGTGTTCTGGATCTGCCAGTGAGACACGTTTGAAACTCCTCTTTTGGAAGGTGTCCAGAGAGCATCTTTACTAGATCCCCAATCCACCTCAAATAGCTCCTTTCAATGCAGAGGAGCATCACCTCGGAGCTCCTCCCGGTACTCTGTGTTATTGCTCCGCCTATCTTATAGAGGATGCTCCGATGCATCCTTCTGTGTACTTGGGCCAGCAAGGTATCCCATAATGCACTGTGTCAAAAACCGTTTTACCCTACCGTTTTTTTTTTAACCTCAGCATAAAGCAAAAATTGGTTGCCTTGACAACACAGTATGGTTCTGTTCTAAATGCCGTCCTTGTACTCCCATACTCGGTAGTGTGGATTTTCTAATGTACTTGCCAAGAACGTAATTGTCAAGACGCAAGAACGTACTAGCCTCTGTTTCCTCAAACTGAGTTCATTCCAATAGCTGCCATTAGAACAACTGTTCTAAATTTCAAATCTTTTAAATTGTTGCTTGAAGCAGATGCATTGGCTTTAATTTACTTTTAAAACTGACATTAGTCTCTTCTGTTTTTTGATATTCCACATTGTTAGCGTCAAGATTCCGTACACGTTGACAGATGTATTGTGGGTGTATTACAAATACAAATGTTAAGAGAATTTTATAATAAAATAAGAATCCGTTTAAATTGTTTCAGCAAACATCCCCTCTGTGATATTCTTTTAAACGATGGAACATGTTGGAGACTGTTCTCCTACGGGCCTTTAGAAAAATTACCTACTATCGATTTCCAGTAGCTTGAGCCAGCAGTCCTCACTACCTGTCATGTTTTCTATGTGTTAGATATTAAGAAGAGAGAATGGGATCAGGATGAGGACTCTTATCATTGAGAGGAAATCTCACAACACAAGTCAATAAAGTTTCAAAAGACATCTAAAAATATGATGAACCGTATTGATTTGTTCTCCAGACATGCGTCAGTGACCAACTTTAAAGTTATATGTTTGATTTTTTTTTTTTGCCAATGTGCAATATCCATCACACATTGTATGTGTTGATCACTGCTTTAAGCACATGATGAGACAACAAAAGCATGTAATCGTCCTGTTCAAATTGTGTCACATATCCATCTATCATCATCTCTAAAATAAATAAGCAATTAGGCTTTTAGAACTACTCATTTTCCACTGCACCTGCTTTTGTTTATATAACACAAAATGTACAAGCTGTTGAATCTGACAAGTGCGCCGCAGTGCTATAAAGTAGCTCATTAGCAGAAGTAAATTAGCATCAAACTGTTTTATAAGGGCATTGACCTTTTTGTCGACTTCAAACACTAACATCAGAATAAAAAAAAATACAACAAAACAAAAACATAATTACGTGAGAGCTGCAGCAGGATGACTTTTAATCTGATTGCTGGATGATTGCACACTTTTTTGCCAAGTTTTTAATTAATTGCACTGTTGAGATGAAATATATTTTTTTTTATCACAAATGAAAATGGAAAAATACTCAAGTGGTTTCAGATGCGGTGAAAATAGTGATGCGTGATCTCATTGCCGGGTGTAATTTAGGATGTTTGAGTTCAAGTTTGTTAAAATTGACCAATTTAAGTAAAAGGTTTTTGGAGCTAACCTTTGGAAATGGCATGATGTTAAAATGAGAACACTGTCACTGTGAACTGCAGCCACCTTCAGTGAAGGATTATAGTCTCACCGCTTATCATCTACCATCTCAATCTTTCCCTCCCTCTTTCTACATCTTTCTAGATTTTCATTATTTCAGCCTTTCCACTCTCTTTGCCTTCCTCCCTCTTCATCTCTCTTCAGTCCTCCCTCTTTCTCATGTCCCTCTATCCATCTCCCTGCCACTCCTCCATCTAATCATTCCTCCTGAGTGGGGCTAATTAAAGGGGATCTGACGGAGTGCGCTGACCACAGGAACATCAATCAATCTCTGTCCAACACGGTAAGCCCCCTGCTGACTCCCCCAACCTGCTGCCAACACGCACAACTCTGCAAAGGTTAATTGTATTCATTATATAAGGGACAGAGGGAAAAAAATGGAAGACACGGAATGAGCGAGAATGCTGTCTGAAGTCACCCTGAAGGTTCTGGCTCTTGGGTAAATTCTCTACAGGCCACAGTTAGGTTAAACTTAGAGCAACAACACCACCTGTTTACCTCTTAATCTCCTCCATCAAAACCCTCCCTCTCTCTCTCTCTCTCGGTCACTTTGACAACTCTCCATCATCCGCTCACATCACATCATCTCCTTTCCAACTAATATATATACATAATTATATTAATTTAGCTGATGAAACATAAGAAAGGAGTCACGCATCATTAATAAAGAATTCTGATTAGTTGATTAAGTCTTAACAGACTTTGAGCTGAAACTCATTTAGACTCGTGGGTCCAACCTACTCTGCTGGTAATGAGCTTTGATACTGTTCATTTTTATGTTATTAACAGTTTTCCAACACAGGCCGTCATTTGTTATCACAACTCTCATTATATTTTGTTGCAGCAACTTCTGAAGTACCGGTGAGGCGGTTTATTAGGACATCAGTACCATGGCATATTAATTTAATCACAATTAATCACTTTTTTTGTCTTCTATTTTAATCCAGATATATATAAAAAAATTTTGTCATATTTCAGTTTGGAGGGAACGATTGATTTTTTTAATTTAAGTCACCTCATCTGTTGTGAGTGATGTTCTGGCTGAATCAACTAGATTTATTTTTTTCTATTAAAAAAGACTATCCAAACAAATTACTGATAACTCCATTCAGAATGTAACAAAATAAAATTATTTTGGATTGGTTGGATTCTGAATGAATCAAACAGTCTGAGTCCATGAGCAATAAACTTCAAAGAAAAATAATTGATCAAAGCTGATCGTCGAACTGGTGTGTTTATATAATTCATTGAAACAGACTATAAAAAAACATTATATTATTCTGTTATTATTGACTAATGTTTTTTTTTTCTTTAATTGGAGTGGCTTTCAGTTTGTGACCTTCTTAATCTCTAAGTCTTTCTGATGCTTTGAAAACTTTGACGACTTATAACTTAAAAGCTTTTATTAAATATTTTTATTTGACAGTTTTTACACTTTGACATTGTTTATGTGAATCTACTCATGTTTGTGAATTTGCAATGCTAAATCCAAAAAAAAAAAAGAAAGAAACAAGGACATTAATCACAGATCTAATTTTAGATAGCAGCGAGAAGGAATCAAGCTAACGGCTACTCAAGCTAGTCACTACTCAAGAACCCCCCCCCCCGAGCACGCTGGTTGAGAGGATATTTTTCCTCATCTCTGTCCTCACGGTGTCACTCTTCTTCTTCTTCTTCTTGATTCCTATCTCTAACCTGGCACTGAAAAATGGCTGCCCCGGAAGAGAGAGTGTCTGTGCGTCTCTTCCAAGTCAAATTCCTTGTATTGTGCAAATGATGCTTAGCGAATAAAGCTTGATTCTGATTCTAAAAGCATCTTTTTGACATTTACAACACAATTTTCTTTAACTGATTTTCAAAAATTTCAAGCAAATAGTATATTGGGTACCTTAACATCTCTCACTTTTGCATGGGCAGCTATATTGTAAATAAAATCTAAAACTGTTCATGTTGCTAACCTAACTGCATGTGCGGTGGGTTGAACATCTTTTGCAGATGATCAACTGGGTTGATTTCTAAAAGTTCTCAGATGTTTTGTCGAATACTTAAACCATATCATCGCTCTAATAAATAGCTTTTTGTTTTCACTTTCAAAACCTATAAATTCTGCTGCATCATTGTTTTTTTCATGTGAATTTGACCAGCAAATACATGACAGAAATACATAATGGACTCACATGAAATTAGAAAGGAGATCAGAGATTTGCCAAAAAACAATTTACTTGTTTTCTTGCTGTAAAAGTACAAGTAGTGTGTAAAATCTAATCGTGTATGAATCTTTATGGGATGGAGCTAATATTACGAGCTCTGATGGTAATGAAACTTTTGCACCCTTTATATTTACAAACAGGTGGCCCTAATCATTCTCTGAATTGCATGAATACAATCCAGCAACTGAAATCAACCTTTTAAGCATAACTGTGTTTTTTGAGTGTACCTTTGAATCTGTTTTTCTGTGATCTGAAACCAGACTGTTGGCAACTTCTGATGCACTGATGGCCCCTTTTACATGTGAGTGGCAAAGCTAACCAGCAGGTGGCTGCTATGAATGGGTCATTCATCTTGCTCTTGGAACGGTGGCCAGAAACTGTGTTTTTCTGACACATACATGAAACAAACAGACTGATGCCAAAAACAAACGTGAACTGATTGGGTAATGAAGCCCATGTCTTGCTCAGAGTGGATTTACCACCAACATCAAAAAACACTAAATGAACAAACATCTTTTTTTGCAAAAACTGGTTTACTGAGTTTTGACACCTAACATTCGCACAGCAGTTGGAGTTTCTTGCTGGATGTTTTTCTCTTTTACTCTTTTAATCATCTGTATATTTGAACACTAAGTAACATGACTCTGAACCACTCTAAAGTTTGTACTTGAAAGTGGGATTCCTGTCAGCCTGATCAAGATAAGAAGTTCAAAACATAACCTAGTTCTCTGAGGGTCGGGTTGTTTAACTTTTACATATACTGTTAAACATTACAGCCTTAAAGAAAAAAACAAATCTCATGTTCACTACAGTTGTATTTTATTTATCTACACCACCAAACAAAAGTTTGGGCACACTTTCAAATAAGAATGTGTATATTCCATCAGTTGGATAAATACTTGTTATATAATAGTTTGGTAATACGTACAAAATCTGTATTTCCAGAATAATTTTAAACCGCATGTTGAAATTAGTCTTCTGACATTCATTTAAGGCCTAAAACTTTTATCATAAGTATAAAAAAAATCATATTTGACTGCAAGGTGTTACTATAGTAACCAATTCATCCCATTACTGAAGGTAATGCTCTGACCTTCCGAGCTACCCGGCTGTTTGTTAAACACTCTTGAAGATAATCAAGCAAGAAGGTAGTGCCTAAGACAGCGAACTCACTCCTGCAGGCAACTGTTTCACCTCCTACAAGTATTATTCATTTTGACAAGGTTGTGCCGTGCTCAGGTGAGTTTCAAATTAAAAACGTACAGCTCACTGTGAGCTAATTCACAACTTCTGCCTGTTATGCTGCCATCTGAAAAGCCAATAGAGGCACTCGGATCAATTACTTTAATAGCTGGACACTTCATGTACCTCCCAGTGCACTACCATTTATTAGTTATTGGAAGGTTGTTAAAGTCAGAGTGTCTGTTCTGAGCAGTCTGGGTGCCTTCATGCTTAAGTGGATTGTTGCAGGGAAAAAAACTTATATATATATATAGTATTTTATATCTAAATACTTTGTCCCCTTCCACTGTCTCCTCTCGTTGTTGTGTGTAGACCAAAACAAGATTAATGGCAGACACTTTTAGGCAGTCTGTTCTTGCGCAAGTACTTTTATCAACATCACGGCATTAGCGGCATCCCCAGATGTTGCATGAGAGGAAATTATTACACTCTTCTGGGATCCCTAACATGCTTTATATGATGGAGCAAGAGTGTTTGCCTAATCGCATTTTATTATATTTGCTTCTTAGGTGTGTGTGTGTGTGTGTCTTAAAGGAGAGTTTCCCTGTAGTAGCTGTGTTAGCCTCTTGAGCATCTTTATCATTGGAATAAACAACAGCTAAGCTCCAATGTCCTCAGTGCCCTTGATCCTCTTTTAGTTTGTGTCGAATGTTTTTTGTGTTCAGATGCCTCTAACAAGGTCCATGCTAACAAATTTGCAAGCCCAAATTTAAACTGAATTAGTTCAATACTATTAATAAGGTCACTGCTGCTTTAAAGTTTAGAATAATTTTGTCTTTTGTGTTTGTGTTCTTGTTAAAGGTACCTCATCCCGTCGTTGGATCGCTCCCATGCTGGTTTCTACCGCTGCATCGTAAGGAATCGGGTAGGAGCCCTTTTGCAAAGGCGCACAGAAGTGCAAGTGGCATGTAAGTACGCATAAAAATTATGAGAAACAAACAATTAGAACAAATAAAGGAGCACATTGAGCCTGAGTGCATATGTGCTTAATTGCATGCAGTGTACTCAATATGCTCACATTCTCTTTGGCTGCTTTTGTATCAAGGACTGACTAGGGAGGGACAGATGTTGGCAGGGTGAAAGATCTACCTGCATCTCATTGAGTGCGTTATCAACCCAGACAGCTGTTCCACTCAGCATTCTCATTAGAATGATATTGTTGCCATGGTTCTTTTTAACTTTGCTTCTTTTCAGTATGACCATCGCTTATTTCAAATTCTCTTTTTGTCAACAACATCTGTTGTTTCTTAGTGAAAGTAGCGCTCCTGCGTAACACATTTTAGCAAATTTTCCCTGCTGGTTTCGGCTTCCTCCACTTGTTAACGAGCTTCTAGAGACGGACCGCAGAGGCGTCTTGGGAGTTGTTGCGACATATCCACACTCAACCTTGTGAAACTGTGCGCAAAAGCTGCCCTGTGTCCATTTATCCTGGCTGGGTATGTCAGGTTCATTAGCTTCTCTTTGTTTCAGTGACAACTGAGGGAATGTAACTGACAATTAAGTTCAATCAGGTGTAACTCAAAACAGTTGGGAGGGATTGAGGGTACGTCATTAGACAAATATAACATTAGTGTTGTCAGCTCCACCCTTCTCAGTCTCATTTCTCTTGCAGCAGCTTCCTCCATCGCTGGCTCTTTTTGTTGCTGCTTTCTTTCTCCTCTGTTGACTTTCTCTGTTTTCTGGACACCACTGCTTTCTATTTATTTCTTGGCTTGCACCCCGCTGTCATTCGGCTGCTCTGTATTTCTACCTCTTCTCATTTCCATAATTTCTCTTCTTGGCTCGTATCAGTTGCTCATACTTTCAAGGGCTTCAGTGGCGATTCACAGTAAAAAGATGAAAATTTAGGACACCTGCACAAGAAATGGAGGCGATGGAAAAGCAAAGAGGGGAGGTGGAACAGACAGAGATGTGGCGAGCTGTTTTTGGTAGAGCTGTTTCACCGAGGCAACACAATTAGGATTGAAGCGGTACACCTCTGAAAGAAGGGAAACATGGTGAGGCATTAGAGATTGGGGAAGAATGGGGGAGGAGGACATCACATCACAAAAACTGCAGATCAAAGTCAGCGGATTTGTAGACTCCCCAGATTTTCATTTAAGCTAAGCACCACAGCTGCACCACAAATCCAGATTACCCATTTTATTCTCTTTGAAAGCGAGCGAGAGAGGAAGAAAACAAGATTGCTATCAATTCAAAACCACTCCATCATGCTAGTCCCACACCTTGCATGTTTCAGAGAGATCCTTTCTTAACTGTGCAGGAACTTAATTGATTGTTTATTTTATTGATCTACCATCAGTTAACAATCCGTTCACAGAGCCCACTGTCCCTTAAACTTATTTGTGTTAAACTGGTTTGCAGTCCGGATGAGATCAAACAAGCGAGACTGAAACTACAACTGAGTTTGGGGCTGAATAAATTAAGTTTCATCAACTCCTTAATGGCCCGTTGATCTGATTTACAATAGAGAACGAGCAAGTAGTGTTGGTTTTTTAGGCATTAAGATACGAGGCACATGGTGAAATCAAACTAGATGGAAAGAAAGTAACATAAAAAAATGACTTTTACTCAATTTAGCATCTCCTTAATGTCCCTTTGTGACTCATTACATCTTGCCTCCTTGAAGCGTTTCTTGATCTGCTGGAGAAACCATAGCAACAACACTGCTCCGTCCATCAAAGCAGCTCAGTGCAACATTTTCAGAGCACAAAGCAGATGGCAGCAGCTTTGAGGTCACCAAAAGTCAAAGAAAGAAATGAAAATGTGTGTTTCCGACTTGTATGTGTTGCTTTACAGCACTCATGCCTGACCCTCTGACTGTGCTTCCTTGTCTTTTATGAAATGTTTGTTTTTTCTTCTAGTTATGGGCAGTTTTGAAGAGGGTGAACGTGTTCAGTCAGTCTCTCAGGGAGATGGCGCAGTGATTCCAGCACCACGTATTCGCAGCTTCCCCCAGCCGCAAGTTACCTGGTTCAGAGACGGTCGAAAGATTCCGCCAAGCAGTCGAATGTAAGTTGAATTTTTTTTTTTTTTTTTACCGTGTCCACTCTTTCCAGTATACACAATGTGTTTGAAGATACTTTTCCAGCTGTATTCTTCAGGATGACCAAGTTCTGTAGCTTAATGTTTATTATTCATTTAGTTTTCAACAATTTGTGCTGTTTTGTACCAAAATCTCTTCTGTTCATTTCATTGCTGCTCATAATTTTAAAAGTTCACCCTTATTTATACATAACTTTTTGACTTATTCTGAAAAAAATAAACTGATTACAAGAGAAACATGCCCTCCTTGCCTGAGGTAACGCTAAAGACATTTTAGTTTTTCCTTTCATATTTATTTACCTAAATTGTTTTTAATAGTTAGTATGAAAACATCTCCACTCTGATTTGGTCCGTGGCCTTGCAGGAACAGTTTTCAGCTTTAATGTTTTGTTTCCCTGTTTTGTAAACATTTCAAGTAAATTCAGATTTAATTTTGATATTAAAGCTGTTGTGCAGGTGTGTGGCAGTCAGTGCTGCTCTGGATTGAGGTCAAACCCTTCTATCACCTCGCACACACACACACACACACACACACACACACACACACACACACACACACACACACACATACACACACACACATGCACATATACACACACATAAATACACACCACCACCAGAAGTAGTCACATTAGTTTAATTGGTTGCAGCTAATTAACTTTTTTCTGGTCTAAAACTAAGAGCTAATACATGTAACCGGCTGCTGCTCGAAAATGAATGAATGAATGAATGAATGAATGAATGAATGAATGAATGAATCAATGAATCAATGAATGAATGGATGAATCGATGAATCGATGAATCAATGAATGAATGGATGAATCGATGAATGAATGGATGAATCGATGAATGAATTGATGAATGAATGGATGGATAAATGGATGAATTGATCGATGAATCGATCAATCAATGAATCAATCAGTTTTTATTTGGTTCTTTACAAACTTCAACAGAAATTCTAGTCGTTTTATGTAAAATCAAATTAAACAAAACATTGTTATTCTCAAACTCTATTAGTTGTCCACACAAATTTGTTTTTTATGTTTTAAAAATGTATTCTGTGGGGATGGATGGATGGATGGATGGATGGATGGATGGATGGATGGATGGATGGATGAATGGATGGATGGATGGATACGATGTGTAACTTTTTTTTTTACGAGGTACCTGCATGTGTGTGTGTGTGTGCGCGCGTGTGTGTTAAAAAGCCACTAATCCCTGTGTCTCATCACATCTGCATTTCTCTGCCGTGGGAGGTGACCTTCGCCTCAGTGAGAGTGAATCTTTCTTATCAGCTCCTCTTCATCAGCAATCACACTCTGACCTAGAATCAGTAAGAGACAAGAGTCAGACATTCAGTGAAGAGTGAGTCTGTGGGCAGCGAAGTTGCTTCATCCTCTCTGCTTGTAAAAATCCAAGAAAAGCAGATGTGAAATGATGATTTTAATGTAGAATATAGCACATCTGCAAATTTGGGATATATATAGTCTGTCTCATGCTATACATTGCTCAAGCTTTTTTCTTTACATAGCTTCTCTGTGTATGTTCCACATGATCTCAGATCCATGCTGCAACCTTTTAACAGGATAAAGAGTCTCATCATCGTTCTGGGGTTTTGTGATTCAGTATGTTAAAAGGTTCAGAACACAATGATTTAATCATAAAAATCTGAATCAGTCAGTTTATATGAAAATGAAGAAGCCATAAGGTGTTTTGATTATTTGTTAAAAGTAAAGCTGGAAGCTGCAACGCTCATTTTGATTCTCGTTTTTGACACTATTTTTTTTTTCCTTTTTTTGTATTTACTTCATAACAGAAAATGTAGTTTTTAAAACATGTTATCAGACCATAAGAAAAAAAATTGCAAACAAATATTCAACTTCACTGAATAAACCAACTTTTCCCTGCAGCTTTGATTGCGTTTCTATCCCTTACTACTTTTAAACTTTGCTTGCTTTCAGAATTACCAAGATAGGACTGAGCAGTGCTCTGATTTTATTTAATGGTTCAGAAGGCAGCTGTATAAAACTAATTTTTATTACACTTTTGGAACGATGAGTGTCTCAAATAAATGTGACTTTTTCTTCTCTCAGTTCAAAACATTGTTTTATTTTGAAATGTCTTTTCTCTCTGTGTTGTGATTAGATATATTTTGTGTGTTTTTGATGATTTTTTTGCTCACTTGGGTTTCAATTACCAATTAGTCCCCCACGTATCCTGTCCATGGTCCAGCCTTTTTGCCTTTCAGCTGTCATTTTGTCTGCGTTCCCCTCCTGTGTTCCTTATGCCATGCCTTTTAGCATTCACAGTTTGTGGCTCATTTAGTTTTCCAATCTTTCTGTTATTCCAGGATTCGTGCATCACCATCCCCCTGTGTTTTTGTTTGTCTGCTGAATTTTTGTGCATCAGCTTAAGTAAAGCCCATTATCTGTTTTTGTTCCACAGAACTTCCTCCTGTGTCATGCATTTGGGCCCTTCCTTCCTTTCAACTAAACTCTTGCATCCACTGCGCTGCTCTTCATCCTCCCTTCCTACCCTACAGCTGTGTGAATGCTAATACTGCGCTCACACCACCAAGGTCACAGTGTGCAAATGAGCACTGCTGATAACGGGGAGCCTTTCTTATTGAAAATCATTTAATTGAATTTGATTCATGCCAGTAGCGTTTACTGTATAGAGGCATCAAAGTCTCTCTAGTGGAGAGAGATTGAGGAAGCACTACAGAGATTAGCGCCAAATCACAAATGTTACCTTAATGAAGGCTTTTTTCTAGAAACAGTTCGAGCTGTATAGTCTCTTCAAATAATGTCGCACATGCCTCTAAGACTCATCATGCCATCTACAAGAGAGTGTCATCTATAGACTGTGGGCTAAGGTATAAAGAGAGAAAATGAGATTGGAAGAGGATTAAAAAAATGGACCACAAGCGTAGTGATCATTTTCACTGTGATGTACAGTCTCTATCCTACCTTCCCACTCCCCCCTTTTTTTTTCGATTTCTCCTCGTTGTACCCTGTTCCTGCTACCCCTCCTCAGGTGTCATAACTTTAATTTGCAAACTCTACAGGGGTCCATCTTGCTGCTTGTCTCTCTGCTCTAGTTACCAAAATTGAGAGAGGAAACGTTGCCAGATCCAAAATGCATGTGACAATCTCATCCAGCCAATCAAATAGCTAATACATTTAAGCTGATGTTGCAGCCAGCTGCAGATAACTGACTGCTGCGTTGGGTTTTCAATTTACTTATTTAAAATGATTTTAACATGTGCATGTAAAATGTTGAAATTCTTTAGTTTTTTCTACAACAGCGGCTCATCGTTCTGCACGTTCTGTGGGACTTTTTGGTTTGTTTGTTTTTTGCAGCAGCAGCAAGGTGGAAAAAAACCCAACTGTGACACTTAATAACTGCCAAGTCCTTCTTAAAGAACTGAATAACTTACAATATATACGTTTGTTTCCAAGAGTCAAATCCATTCAAAACTTAAAATTAGCTAAATATAAAGATAACTTGTTTATCAAACAAACCAATTTGTATTTCTTTTTCAGTTACCACCTGATAGGAGGTCAGATTTTTAATCATTTATCATCAGCTGGTTTGAAAACAACAGTTTCTGATAACCTACAAGCATTTTGTTTCTGTTCGTCAGCATATCAGCTACATGTATCTAGAACAGTTTATATAACCTTTCTGCAAAAGATTATCAGCACCAAATGGGCTTCGAAGAGCTCCAAGTTCATTCCACAGTGAGAAAAACTGTCTGCTAAAAGCGTCGTACAAGCTGCTGGAAATTCAAACGTTTAGTGCAGGGCAGAGGAACACTGCTCTCAACATACCTTGTGTGTACTACCTAAGAGCTGGTCGAGTGAAGAAAACCCACAACAGGTTAATGAATACTCAGTTTTTTTTTTGCTTTTGAGCTGCCAGATTCCTCCTGGCGAGGCGGCGTCTCTGTGGCACTGTGACTGCTGTCTCTCTGCCATGTGGCCTGTACAGCTGCTGGTCTTGGCTGAGGAGAGACTCCCGTTCTGTCTCTGACAGCACAAACTTGCAAATTTTTCTATTGTTGTGGTCTTTCCTGAAGGTCTTTGCTTTGCTCTTATTTATATTTCAAATTCCTAACTGTTTGTCTGCAAATGTGCTTTCTGATCTTTTATCCCCCATGAATCAGTTTTATTGCGATGAAAAATGTTTTGGAAGGTGTAAAAGTATTTATTCAATGCTAAATGTCGTTATTCTTCCCTCGCTGCATTGGAGTGCTTTTGGCAAGGTTTTTCCCGTTCAGCTGGTGTGATTTGTTGTGTTATTTTGGAGACTTAATGTGGTGCATAATCAGAGCATCCGTCAGTAAACACATTTGCCTGTAGAGCTTGTGGCTGCAGGGTGAGTTTGTCACTGGATGTTGCAACAGAACCCATCACTGCTTTCACTGACAATAATTCACAATCCACTACCTGTTGTTTTTCTTCCGGAATCTTTTTATTGACACCGTGCGATGGATTTATCTATGTTACACTGAAACAAGCTTGTAGACATATCTGCTAAGACAAAGGAGTCTGACCTGAAGGAGTTGGTGGGAGGACATGAGGTTCACTTAAGTAATCTGCTGTAGGTTTCTGATCAATTAATGGCCTTTGCTTGTGACGCTCTGGTCTTGTCAGTACGCTATGGATTCCCCATTAGTCACAAGGTCCACTGAATCACCAGCACTTCCTCTGGGTTTCACTACAACTGCCTGGCAGTAATCATGAACCCAACGACCTGTAGGTGAAAACAGGATAGATGTCAACATGAATTAAAGCAAACAAAGAATTAGTTATGAATAACTGGACGTATCTTGGGCTTTAAATGTGGTAATGTTTCATTATTTTCTGTTATGTTTCTTTTCTGCTGTTTTCCCCTGTGAGGGCATCAGATCCCTAACTACCTCAGCTGACTCTTTTCAGTGAGGAGGAGCTGCAGCTCTGCTACCCACCAATAATACAGCAGTTTATTTGTAAAACAGAGTGTAACCAGCCTCTAAGGATATCCGTTACAGTTGGTTGGATTGAGGATCTTATTTTGGTCTTGATCCCGACCATGTGGGAAGAATGTCCCACAACAATATAGACCAAAACCTTTATTACTGCACTCAAAGGACTGGATTGGTTCTGACATTCTGCCGTTCCCAACCTGTAGGGAGCATTTCACCTTTATTCTAGTGCAGCTGACTCTTTATTTAAACTAAATTCAGGGATTCAAAAAGTCTTTTGTTTAAATTATATTTGATTTTGCAAAGCAACAGAAAAAAATAGAAGTCTATTTATTTAACTAACCAGCAGAAAAAAATATATAATGCGATTTCAGGGACATAAAACTGCCTGTAATACTAGAAGAATCTGCAAAATCAGACACTCTCAGTGGCGAAGCCAAAATGTGCAATAATCGTTTACTATTAATCAACTCACTCGCAATGGCTGACTGAACACTTGTCGAACCACAAGCTGCAGGGAGGCAGAAAGCGAACAGTGAGACACAAATCTCTAGTTCATGCCCCCGGTGAGAAAACAAGTGGCTGTTTTCATGAGCAACGTTCCATTTTCTCTCCCCCCTCCTCCATCTCTTCATCCCCAAGAGCTGTGGCTTTTTCATCCCAGCTCTGCTGAGCAGTAGGGCATGCAGCCTGTTGCCTGCTCTCCCTCCAGCTTCCTGTTGCCATCATCTGTCCAATTCCCTGTAGTTTGACTCATACCTTAGCCACTCATGTGAGCTGCTTAGTTTTGCTGAGCCCTGTCTTTCTCCTGAGGGAGGCCATCAGCCAATTGGGGCTGTTTGTCTGCATGTAATGAAGGTCTAAAGCTGTGGAGCGAGGTTACGCACCTCACGGCCCAGTGGACAAGGACGGCCACGACAGATGCCAAAACACTCCACTATTCCTACGTGTGTGCACGCATGTGCGTGTGAGCCATGCCAGCTCCGTCACACTGTATCAGGACTGCATTAACACAATAAGTTATGCACACAGACTGACAAAATCAGTGGATGAAATAGATGTATTCCTAAGCCTGTGCTTCCAGATCTGTTCCAGGAACCATGTGTTTTTTAATTGAGGAGAGCAGGCTGGATCATTGTTAATTTAATTTAGAAGAAATTCAATTTATTTGCAATAATTGGAATCAGAGAGGGGAAGCAGCTAGTAAGAAATAAAACATTTAAACCCCTATCGCTCCGTCTCAATCAAAAATAAATCCCCCTCATCATTATTTATGAAAGTGCCACAGCATCATAGGGCTGGAAGTCAATAAAAATCACCCTTGATGCTCGACATTAATATTTTGATCCACAGGACAGTAATTGCATGTGAGACTAATTCTGCCTCGAGCTGTATGCCGAAAAAACGGGTTTGTGTAGGAGCTGCAAAGCTGTCCAGCCTGCAAGTCTCTGGTGCACCACAACACTTTCTGGAGCATTGTAATGGAAAAGAAAATTGAGTTTGGAATAAAAGAAAAAAAAAGAAACAGAAAGCATTCTAAGATCTTGGGATAAGCATAAAAAAAACCTGATTGAGACTGAGGCATGTTCACACATATCTGATTTGTCCAAATTTCTCTGCTCTGTGGCTTGATAAATCCCCTCACCGTGCCTGATGCATGGTAAGCCGTCGTTACAAGCAAAGCCTCAAACAGCTGCTCACAACGCCGCTGGGACGCGAGGAGGTAAATAAGGATGACCAGAATACATTCGGATGAGGATAAAGAAGAGACATAACTTCAGGAAGCTGGTCAAAAAACAGAACAATTTCATTTTAAAGCAAACCCTTATCTTCCTCTTCCTGCTTCCTTGTAAAACCATTCAATATAATTGGCTTACTTTAATTTTCTTCCAGCATCATTTGCTCTTTGATCCCCGAGGCCCAGCGAGCTCCGGGAGCAGTTAGATCTGCTGAACAAGCTGTGTAACAAAGTTTACTGTGACCCCCACTGCACCAGCACTGATTACAGTCTGAGGGGGAGAAGTTCAGCAGGGGAGCGTATTAAAATCAACTAGCAAGGGGGAAAAATTGCCTCTTGCTCCCAATAAATGATACAATCTGAATTTATTGTGCATAATGTTAGAAAAACTAAAGTTTGGTTACATGGTTTCAAATGGTATTTAATAAAACAGGTCAAAATGTTTGTAGCTACAGTATGATTCATACTAAAGGGAAAAGCTCAACTGATCTTCAAGTTTAAAATTAAAACTTTTTCTTTTGTTTGACATCTTAAGAAAGAATGTTTTATTAGCTGTCTTTTTGAAGATAAAAGGATTCTTCATGAAAAAAAATCAGCTTGTCAGAGCAAAGGCTTGTTTATCAAATATAGAAAGAACAGCTTTTGTTCATTTGTAGAATTTTTTTGTGAATTAAAGGTCTGTTTAAATTTGTCCCAACATTTAACAATTTGTAAACCTCTAATATTAAGTCCCAAACTGAAAAAAAAAATAGACGATTTGAGATTATCAAGTGTTTTCGGTGGTCATTTTCCTAATTAAATAAGGGGTGGCAGTTAAAAAGAACAGTATTCGTTGGTAAAAGACTGTTTTATTAATTTGAAATGCCACATTTGATTGTAAAAACTAGTGAAAATTTGGCAGTGTGTGAAGTGGCGGTGGTCTTCTTGCGAATCAACAACATTCTGATGACCAAAGATTCATTTATGGGAAATAAAGTGCTGATAACATTTTTAATTGCTGGTTGATTTATCTACTTTGCACTAGAGATCGACCAAACTGCTAACCTTGCACTGCAAGACAGATTCTTGCGATCTTTGGAATTTTACAAACTCACGAAAATCCGTCTTGTACCGCTCCATTGACAACCGTTTGCACCAATCACATGTTAGCATTTTGCTTTGGGGCGGGTCTTCAGGTATGATTGGCAGCAAGTGCCAGGCAGACAAAGCAAAGCAAAACAAACATGGCTGCACAGGTGGATGTACACGTTGAAGCTGATATTGAATCTGTTTTAGAACTAGAGACGATTTCTTCATTGAAAAATGGGCAAAGGTAAAAACTTTATGCATTTCTTGATGGTAAAGACGTGTTTTGCTTTTCTTAGTGGAAACGATGTGTGTGTTTGTCTCCCGAATGGAGTTGCAGTAGCTTGATTTACTGTGATTGGCTAAAGACAAATCATCAAAGGCAGACGCTTGCTGGCTCCTCCAATCAGCTTCAAATATTATATCAGATGTCCCTCCCTTTTGTAAATGGTTTCAAACGGAGCAGTTCCAGATGTATGTGTTTCCCCGAATCGAGAAGAGGCGGGGCTACACATAGATCTGGCAGAGCCAGGTTACCAAATTGATTGGTCAGCTGATAAATTATGAGTTCCTTTCATTGTTTTACATTTTCTGACCAAAATGCAGGTACATGTTTAGGCAGAAAACTCTTGTTACAGTCTGTGTATCAGTAGGTTTTCCATGACAGGAGGCTTTTTGTCAATAGAAACAAATGAGAAAAAATACTTCTGGACTAATTTGGGGGGATGTTTAACATGCTCTGATTCAACATTTTAATGTTTTTTACTTGTGTATAAATATACAACGTTATTAACCATAAACAAACCAAAAAATGGGAGATGGATCAGTACTGGTATCGGGTATCTGGGTCGATCCCATTCTAATATATCAGTTAGTTAACAGATACTATGAACCGATACTTAAAATGTGGAAACTCTGCAATAATTTCACAGAAAATGTTTATTTTTCCATTTGAAATTTTAGTTTTGTGGTCTTTTTTATTTAGATTTAATTTTTTTATTGAGTTCACCATCATTTGTTGTAACAAGCAGAGAAGAAAATAAAACCTGTCTTTCAGTTCATTGCATTTTTTGTGTGGTATCAGCATTGGTACTCGATATTGGCAAGTACTCAGATCCAAGTGTCGGTATGGTATCGGTTTGATAAAAAGTTTGATAAAAGTGGTATCGTTGCATCCCTAGTTAATATATATCAGCTATTAGCTACTCTAAGTTCTAAAAACCTATTTTCAATTTCGAAGGACACATTAACAGTAATCAAATTCTCTAATAATAAATACGATTATGCAATGGAAAAAATACACATTCTAGCACATGTAACCTGCTGAGGATAATAACCTGCTTCCACTAAAGAAAACTAATCCTGGATACAACTATATAACTGTGGGGGAAACATTTTAGGAGCTAGAAGCTGAAAGTTGTAGTTTTTTCAACCCAAACATCCTGATTAAACTGTAATTATATCTCCAGGTGAGCAATGCATGCTGGTTCTCCAAGAATCAGAAGAACACACAAAAGGTTGAAGGTGTAAAAGACAAAGAAGGCTTGATCTTTGTTCTGAAACCTGCTCACTCTGCTTTTCATGATCAAATCTTAAACCAGGTGTACTCAAACTTCAACTTACTGACACAGAGAGGAAATACTTCTCTTCTTACCTCTGGCTTCCGTCGCTATCTTTTTTATTTGTCCCTTTTTTTTTTTTTCAAAGTTGCTGCTAAAAAAGTTGAGCCCAGATTGCATTCCCACTTTAGAAGGTCCCCTGAGAAGTCACCAGGGATTCATTCAGTGCATTGGACACATCCCTGTTTCTTTCATCCCTGTAGAGATCCATAATTCATAGGTGTTTGTCCAGGATGTCACTGCTCCAGCAAGCTAGCATAAAATATTTACCACAGATCATAAGCTCTAGACATTGACGTTTGCCTTCCTCCTTTTAGGAAGAGAGTTGAGCCTCAGCTTGTGCAACGAATCCCAAATGATCCCCGTAACCGGGGTCACTTCTGACACATTTGAAAATCAATCAGTCTGCAGATGGATCTTAAACTGTAAACGCTGACAGGAATAACATGTACTG
>SSNP01000016.1:4553200-4564543 GCA_006937955.1 Pachypanchax playfairii | reverse complement strand
CAGTACATGTTATTCCTGTCAGCGTTTACAGTTTAAGATCCATCTGCAGACTGATTGATTTTCAAATGTGTCAGAAGTGACCCCGGTTACGGGGATCATTTGGGATTCGTTGCACAAGCTGAGGCTCAACTCTCTTCCTAAAAGGAGGAAGGCAAACGTCAATGTCTAGAGCTTATGATCTGTGGTAAATATTTTATGCTAGCTTGCTGGAGCAGTGACATCCTGGACAAACACCTATGAATTATGGATCTCTACAGGGATGAAAGAAACAGGGATGTGTCCAATGCACTGAATGAATCCCTGGTGACTTCTCAGGGGACCTTCTAAAGTGGGAATGCAATCTGGGCTCAACTTTTTTAGCAGCAACTTTGAAAAAAAAAAAAAGGGACAAATAAAAAAGATAGCGACGGAAGCCAGAGGTAAGAAGAGAAGTATTTCCTCTCTGTGTCAGTAAGTTGAAGTTTGAGTACACCTGGTTTAAGATTTGATCATGAAAAGCAGAGTGAGCAGGTTTCAGAACAAAGATCAAGCCTTCTTTGTCTTTTACACCTTCAACCTTTTGTGTGTTCTTCTGATTCTTGGAGAACCAGCATGCATTGCTCACCTGGAGATATAATTACAGTTTAATCAGGATGTTTGGGTTGAAAAAACTACAACTTTCAGCTTCTAGCTCCTAAAATGTTTCCCCCACAGTTATATAGTTGTATCCAGGATTAGTTTTCTTTAGTGGAAGCAGGTTATTATCCTCAGCAGGTTACATGTGCTAGAATGTGTATTTTTTCCATTGCATAATCGTATTTATTATTAGAGAATTTGATTACTGTTAATGTGTCCTTCGAAATTGAAAATAGGTTTTTAGAACTTAGAGTAGCTAATAGCTGATATACAGTGGGGCAAAAAAGTATTTAGTCAACCACCAATTGTGTAAGTTCTCCCACTTAAAAAGATCAGAGAGGCCTGTAATTTTCATCATAGGTATACCTCAACTATGAGAGACAAAATGAGGGAAAAAAATCCAGAAAATCACATTGTCTGATTTTTAAAGAATTTATTTGCAAATTATGCTGGAAAATAAGTATTTGGTCACCTACAAACAAGTAAGATTTCTGGCTTTCACAGACCTGTAACTTCTTTAAGAGGCTCCTCGGTCCTCCACTCGTTACCTGTATTAATGGCACCTGTGTGAACTCGTTATCAGTATAAAAGACACCTGTCCACAACCTCAAACAGTCACGCTCCAAACTCCACTATGGCCAAGACCAAAGAGCTGTCAAAGGACACCAGAAACAAAATTGTAGACCTTCACCAGGCTGGGAAGACTGAATCTGCAATAGGTAAGCAGCTTGGTGTGAAGAAATCAACTGTGGGAGCAATTATTAGAAAATGGAAGACATACAAGACCACTGATAATCTCCCTCGATCTGGGGCTCCACGCAAGATCTCACCCCGTGGGGTCAAAATGATCACAAGAACGGTGAGCAAAAATCCCAGAACCACACGGAGGGACCTAGTGAATGACCTGCAGAGAGCTGGGACCAAAGTAACAAAGGCTACCATCAGTAACACACTACGCCGCCAGGGACTCAAATCCTGCAGTGCCAGACGTGTCCCCCTGCTGAAGCCAGGACACGTCCAGGCCCGTCTGCGGTTTGTTAGAGAGCATTTGGATGATCCAGAAGAGGATTGGGAGAACATCATATGGTCAGATGAAACCAAAATAGAACTTTTTGGTAGAAACTCAACTTGTCGTGTTTGGAGGGGAAAGAATGCTGAGTTGGATCCAAAGAACACCATACCTACTGTAAAGCATGGGGGTGGAAACATCATGCTTTGGGGCTGTTTTTCTGCAAGGGGACCAGGACGACTGATCCGTGTAAAGGAAAGAATGAATGGGGCCATGTATCGTAAGATTTTGAGTGAAAACCTCCTTCCATCAGCAAGGGCATTGAAAATGAGACGTGGCTGGGTCTTTCAGCATGACAATGGTCCCAAACACACCGCCCGGGCAACGAAGGAGTGGCTTCGTAAGAAGCATTTCAAGGTCCTGGAGTGGCCTAGCCAGTCTCCAGATCTCAACCCCATAGAAAATCTCTGGAGGGAGTTGAAAGTCCGTGTTGCCCAGCGTCAGCCCCAAAACATCACTGCTCTAGAGGAGATCTGCATGGAGGAATGGGCCAAAATACCAGCAACAGTGTGTGAAAACCTTGTGAAGACTTACAGAAAACGTTTGACCTCTGTCATTGCCAACAAAGGCTATATAACAAAGTATTGAGATTAACTTTTGTTATTGACCAAATACTTATTTTCCACCATAATTTGCAAATAAATTCTTTAAAAATCAGACAATGTGATTTTCTGGATTTTTTTCCCTCATTTTGTCTCTCATAGTTGAGGTATACCTATGATGAAAATTACAGGCCTCTCTGATCTTTTTAAGTGGGAGAACTTACACAATTGGTGGTTGACTAAATACTTTTTTGCCCCACTGTATATCAGCTATTAGCTACTCTAAGTTCTAAAAACCTATTTTCAATTTCGAAGGACACATTAACAGTAATCAAATTCTCTAATAATAAATACGATTATGCAATGGAAAAAATACACATTCTAGCACATGTAACCTGCTGAGGATAATAACCTGCTTCCACTAAAGAAAACTAATCCTGGATACAACTATATAACTGTGGGGGAAACATTTTAGGAGCTAGAAGCTGAAAGTTGTAGTTTTTTCAACCCAAACATCCTGATTAAACTGTAATTATATCTCCAGGTGAGCAATGCATGCTGGTTCTCCAAGAATCAGAAGAACACACAAAAGGTTGAAGGTGTAAAAGACAAAGAAGGCTTGATCTTTGTTCTGAAACCTGCTCACTCTGCTTTTCATGATCAAATCTTAAACCAGGTGTACTCAAACTTCAACTTACTGACACAGAGAGGAAATACTTCTCTTCTTACCTCTGGCTTCCGTCGCTATCTTTTTTATTTGTCCCTTTTTTTTTTTTTCAAAGTTGCTGCTAAAAAAGTTGAGCCCAGATTGCATTCCCACTTTAGAAGGTCCCCTGAGAAGTCACCAGGGATTCATTCAGTGCATTGGACACATCCCTGTTTCTTTCATCCCTGTAGAGATCCATAATTCATAGGTGTTTGTCCAGGATGTCACTGCTCCAGCAAGCTAGCATAAAATATTTACCACAGATCATAAGCTCTAGACATTGACGTTTGCCTTCCTCCTTTTAGGAAGAGAGTTGAGCCTCAGCTTGTGCAACGAATCCCAAATGATCCCCGTAACCGGGGTCACTTCTGACACATTTGAAAATCAATCAGTCTGCAGATGGATCTTAAACTGTAAACGCTGACAGGAATAACATGTACTGTGTAGTTGTTCGGAAGGCAGTTTTTCCTACATGCTGTTTTTGGAGAGTTTGATAAACTGTTGTGTTAACATGACTTTTATTTCCCTTTTTTCTGTGTTGTTTCCTCGGGCAGAGAAATGTAAAGAGTTCTACAGAACCTTATCAGCTAACCAAACTGCACTTTGTTCTGTTTCAAACCCGCTGATGGCAGAAAATCACCAGAAGAGAAGGGATTAAATAGGTTTTGTTGTTATTGATTAACATGATAACTGTTATCTCAGATTTTGCACCAATAATGGATCCATGAACTTTACAAAAACCAAAGGGAAATGGCACCGAGATATGGATTTGTTTCTTCTTCTTGAGCTCTTCTGTGAAATCCCAAACTTCCTGAGTAAAATATTCGGTGTCTATTAAATGTCAAAGAAACGCACATGTTGAAGCAACGGAAAAGTTACAGCAGATGTTGCTTCCATAAATGATTTCCTTTCTTATTTTGTGGAATAGAAAGTAAAGGGCTGATCAGAATGAGGATAGATGAGATGAGAGGAAATGATTGGTGAAGAGGAAGGCGTCCTGTTGAAACATGGTATTAATCTGTTGAACGGGCACAGATAATAAAAAATATTGACTCTAAACTGGTCCTGGGATGTAGCATCAGGCAGCAGAGGAGAATTATTTCCTTTACTGACTTTTACATCCAGAGAAACCCAAAGGGAACTTTTTATTAGAGTCTGTAGAAATCCTGCTGAAAAATGGATCAGCATTTATTCATTCAGGCGTTATTTCCGATACAGAAAGTGGTTAGCTGCCAAAACACAGGTCACAGGAAGCAGTGAGGTACAAATAGCCAATTAATTGCTCAGACCTATTATGCAAGGACATCATATTTGAGAAAAGAGAGGATGTCAATATTTCTGCTCTGCTCGTTCAGCACTTACACAATGTTTACACGCTGTAAATCAATCGACTTAATGCTGCTTGAACAGTGTAATTAAAATGGTAAAATGCTTGATGTTCTTTTCAGAGGTGAGATCAAGTGAGGAGCTGAATAAACTTCAAATATATTTAGCCCCAGTTAGACAATACAACTTCAGAATTTTTTTATGTCAAATCTTATGCAGAAATTGTGATATAAAACATTTTAAATGTCTCAATATCTCAAAGTTTCACAGATTAATTTTTTTTACCTGATTAATAAAAGTGATTTTAAAGATATTAACTTTGTTTTGGATGTTTCCTCTGCAGTGCGATCACTTTGGACAACACGCTAGTCATCTTGTCTACAGTGGCACCAGACGCAGGACGCTACTACGTGCAAGCGGTAAACGACAAAAATGGAGAGAACAAAACCAGCCAGCCCATCACGCTGTCAGTCGAGAGTAAGTCATTTTAATATCAACCCACAATGCTTTGCTTATGTAACATATTGTTTGTATTTTAGGTATTTTGAATGTTTAAAATACATAATCATCATATTTTAACACCAATAAGTTGCATTTGTTTGGATTCCCATTTAAAGCTACCTCCTAAAAACTGCATGTGACATTAAAAAAGGGTTACACTCTGCTGCACTCTGCTTGTTCGGGTTTGGGTAACAAGTGTATTTGCTTAATTTATAAGACTTTGTCACATTAACATACTCTAAAATATCAACAGAATTGTGTAGACATTGGTTTGAAACTAGTTAAGCTCTCTAATAATACAAGAACAAGGTGTTCTTGATCAATAGCTGTCAAGGCTTTGTAAAGGTCTGTCAAAGTTTTTTTTCTTCTTTTTTAAATGTTTTTACTCATTTTCTTTGCACCTTGTACCTGACCGTGACAGCATTATGTTTGTAAGCTTCAACAACAAGAGAAAGTAGAGGTGGGGTGAAATAAAGTGGAAAACTTATCTAAAGTAGATGAACAGTGTCTGTTAAAGGGTAATGTCATATTTTTAGGAAAAATGAAAATCCATGGTCAGTTACNCGAACTGAAAATAAGTGAGAAAGACGTCAAAAGTAAAAAAAAAAAAAACCTTCAAAAGCCTGAAGGACTATTGATTCAGAGCATGTTTTTTTCTAAATTACAGGAAAGTCTGGTCCCTTGAAAATATCAGTGAATGATGGATGATTCAAGACTTTTGCACATTACTGTAAATGTCTATTTATTTTGTTTGTAACTGGGTCAGTACAGAATTGAACATAAAAGAAAATTAATGTTTGGAAATTCAAATGTAAAAGCCTTGTTCACCTGTCTAACTAGATTTTTAGGTATTTTGAATTCTCATTGAACCATAATTCAAATGAACATGGCTTTTCTCCAAATATTCTCACATGACAGTATAATTACTGTATTCTGTCTCAAAGATTCAAGACAAATAGCTAAACCACCAAGCAGATGTTAAAATTCTGCAACACTTTTAGTTTTCACAACAAAAATCCCAGATATCCACATATCGAACCAATCCAGCCAGCCTCAGCTCAGCAGAGAGAAATGAAGGAGGAAACCTAACAGACAGCATCTTATGACATGCTAGACTGGAGTTCATTATGAAAGTGAATGAGGACGGCGAGGGTAGGATATTACAGTTGACAACACGAGCGAGCAGAAATAGCCTGTGGCACATGTTGAGAACGATGGAAGGGTTGATTATACAAGTGCTAGAACACACACGCAAAAGCAACAAAATTCCGATTATAAAGAGGAGCCTAGCAGGGGGTCACAACTCTACAGGCCTGATAGAAACGTGGCAGGCATTTACATGAACCTTTCCACTATGTGCTACATGTGCAGAGAGCTGGTAGAGTTGTGTGTGTATTTATGGGAGCTTTTGCATTTCACCATATGTGCACATTTATCTGTCCATATCTATTTGTGCAGTGACGCCTCTGTCACTGCATCTCATATTCGTTTTCCTAGCTCTAAATGTATTTTCTCCAGAATTTAAAGGGCGGAAAGAAAGATAAAAGAAACAAAAAATAATTGTTTTTGTAAGAGTTTGTATGGTTCATCTAAATATGTTTGTTTTTATGGCAATATTTAAGACAAAAATCATTATTTTAGTTTATATTGAATGGAAGTAAGGCCTATAGAATCAAGACTGAAAATATGGAAGGAAAAACAACTCTAAATCCTTGATATATTTAAAGCAGTACTAAATAACTTTTCTGCAACCATGATTCATACGGCCGTTGCTGGAACCGGTGTTCTGTTGAAATATGCTACCTGTTGAGACCTGCTACCGATTCCTTTTGCGCATGTGCCTTTCTACAGTCTTGACTTCAATAAACAGATTTAGCGTTTATTTTTGTTTCTATATTTTTCCATAAACACATTTTACCTATCAAATAAATTCTCCCAGGACAGAAACACTAAATATGATGTTATTTTTACTTTCTTTACATTGTCAGAGCAACAGGCAAATGTTTGGACACACCCTGAGGAGAAGAAACTAACAATGGCCGACAAGGACCCAGAGGGCTTTTATAAAAAATATCAGGGAAGGATCATAAAAATATGATTATATAATTAACAGGACACACTCGCCATGAACAAGAATACTGTATAAACTTCTAATAACATCTCATTATGAAATAAGTTTTCAAATCGTATTATGGCAGCATTTTTGATCAGGGCAGCATAAATCATCAGAACACCACTTCCTGCTGAGACCTGAATTACTGAAGTTATTTAGTCCATTGCAAAGCCATCGGAGGGTCCAGAGTGTCTAATATGAAGCTGAACATGTTTTACGGTGAGTATCCAGTAACCATATTCTTGTCTAAAAATATGAATTTTTATTAATAAAAAATGTAAATACTTGGATACATGGAATATTTTCTTCAAAATACATCAGGTTTTTGAAGATGTCCATTTCAAAAGGAGACAGTTTGAAAGAAACTTTATTTTTGATAATTCTTCTTGTGCAGCTGTCCCTTAACAGTCAAACTTTCTCATAGCCCTACATTTCAATTTGACCTCATGTGTTGCCATTAACTGCCAATCTTCATAAATCCCAAACTGAAGAAACAGACCTGGCATTTTGAAACCATTTTCTTCCACTTTGACAAACATCATTAAAAATCTGAGTATCTGACAGCTGCTTTGCAGAATTCATGACTGCAGTTGAGACGAGATTTGATGAGTACTTAGAAAGGTTTGATAAATGCAACACCTGACCTTTTCTAATGATGGCTGCAAACCAAACATCAACCAAACAACCTGAAACTCTGGCTAAGGTTGTCTGACAGCTCAAATCACTCGCAGTTCTTAAGAGCACATTATCTGTTTTCAGTTAAGAAAATTAGAAAAGATCATTTACAGGAAGGGAACTGTCGAACATCTTGTGTTTAACGTGTTCTAAAAGGCTGATGCCACTTCTGAACAAACAGATGTGGGATTATTGGTACTTTCAGACTTCAAAAGTGTGTAAATTCCATCTTTCAATCCTGTTGTTGTATATTTACCTGAAACCACTTCCAGTATTAACACAACAGAGTAGATTTAGTAGTATTTCCCCCTGAAAATAAAACTACTATTGTATCAAATCCTATACATGTCAAATAAGTGCTACGGGTTAAGTGACATTTTTTTATTAATATATAATTAGACAATAAAAGAAAATATAAAACTACATATATTTATTGTACTTTTGTTATTCAACAAACGTAATTTTCAAATGGTTTCTTCATGCGAGGTTCTTTAAAGGGTTAATATCCATCAATCACCGGTCATGTGTCAGGTATGTGGGTGTTTCTGGGTGTACATCAAGGCACGCACTAAACCAAGATTGGTATTATTGAGTTTTGACAGCCCCTGTAGCAACAGCTGACATGTGCAGCCAGTAGCGCAGTCCCAGGTCATGATGGGATTGACAGATCACTGTGAGTTTATCACAGACATGACACACCTCAAGCTGCACACAGACGAGGCTTTCAGTGCCACAGGCTGTTTCTCATGCTCATAGCATCAACATACAACCTCATTCACTCAGAAATCAACCCGGCTGCAGGTGTATAACATCTGAATATGCAGGTGTGTGCACTCGCGTGCAGGCCCAACCACACTCTTCCGCCTGTTCAACCCCTTTATGTTACTCAAACAGTGTTTCTTCTTTGATGTTTTTTTTTTCAGGTAACTTATTATATCCAGTGTGTGTGTCCATCTTCTCTGTCTGTGAGAACTCTGGCTGGTCAGCTACAATATTTCAAATTAGTGGATGCCATTGCCCACAGAGGGCAGGGAGTTGAAATAACAAATACCCCCAAAAAATCAATCATGTGGCAACACAGCACCCCCAAACTTAAAAAACTCAACTCAGAAACTGGTGACCTTTGGGAGTGTATTGAAAAGACAGTGACTACATGTCCTTGCGAATACAACATGCGCAGAACACAAATGAATGTTCCTTTTGATGGAGATATACCGATACACCAAATATTCGGGTTTTAAAAACACAGTTATGAGCATATTCAGGTTTTTGCTGGTGCTTACACAGCCATGCGTGACCAGGCTATTGCTAATATTCCAGTTTTGGTTATTGCATGCATTTAATGACATGATCAGTCCATGATGCTTAGCAAGGCCATTTTGAATGGAGTGTGGACAGGGATTATCCATAATACTGGGTTTATATTCACTGATGTGGCTTGATGGTTGAGAATCAAGGCTCTGACCCAATCACATGGTAATGCATTGGTAGCATGTGAGGATCATCTAGCATGTAGCTGCATTCTGAGAGTTGGTGTGGTCATGAGGTCATGTGTTGAAGGTGCAGGAGAACATCTGAGAAACTTGGATGTAGCAGGAACAGGTAAATGATAGTCATGGTTTTCTTCACACTAGAACAGATTTTCTAAATTCTTTGCAGTCCGGTGACATTAGATAAAGTCATGTTTTCTCCTGAATAACTCTCGTATGACATGTCTATTTTCTTACTTTTTTTCTTTTTGTAGGATTTTAATTGATAATTTACAAGGATCTAAATAAATTGTTCCAGATTATATATTGAAACTCACCATCCTCCAATTTAGATTTCAAAACCTGATTTCTTGAACCAAAACAAGAATTTTGGTGCTTGACATCACAGATTCAATCATAATATGCTCCTTTCTGTCTTAAATTAGACTATTATAATGTTACAATAGTTTTGTTGACCTTTTCTAATTTCATTTTTTACAGGTTTTTACATAATTACTTTTTTTTACCATTTGTGTGGTGATGTGTGTTTCTATCCAGATATTGGTGGTCCAGCTGATCCCATCGCCCCCACTATCATCATCCCCCCCAGGAACACCAGCGTGGTCACGGGTACCTCAGAAGTCACAATGGAGTGTGTTGCCAACGCCAGGTTAAAATCCATCATCATGAATGACAGAAATGATTTTAAAAATAACTTTATTATCAAGAACACAAAATACAAGAAGAAATGTTTTAAGAACATTTATCTGTGCGCAGACCTCTGATCAAGTTGAGCCTCTCATGGCGTAAAAACGGCGTGCTGGTGACGAGCGGATTGAGCGATTTCAACCGCAGACTGACCATCCTCAGTCCTTTGGTGAGCGACGCCGGCTTCTACGAGTGTGAGGCTATTCTCCGAAGCAGCAGCGTGCCTTCAGTCAGCGCTGGAGCTTATCTTTATGTACTTGGTAAGAAATATATACATACATATATGTACAGAAAAGTATTTCATTGTCATTGTTTTGTTTTTATTTTCACATTTGCACCTGACGTTGTCTTCTAATTACACCTGTCATCACACCAATTCACACTCTTCGTGTTTATGACAAAAACAGTATTAAAAGGTTTGAACACCATCAACAAACATTTATTACATGACTGATCACACTTAGAGGTGTGAAATCACAAATACATTATTAAAGTAATGGGATTTGCTGCTAACACAAAACAAGTTTCTCCCTTTTTTTTCTCCTGTTCTACTTGTGCTGTAACACATTACGGCCTCGTCACACACAAACAGACTCCCAGGGTCGCGTATAAGTGGACGAGATACTTCTATAGTGTCAGTTACTTTCAATGTCTTCAGCAAACACTGAGAGTGCGGCCAGATGTTCTCAGCTGGTGGGACAGAGAGAACCAAAACATGAATGGAACAAAAAGAAACAATATAAATTTAGAAACTCTAAAAGAAAAGATGTGAAAAAGAAATATGTTTGTTCTCTGTCAAGTCTGAAGTTAAGGTAAAATACAACAGAACTATTACAGTAATGTATTTTATCACAATATTTTTTACTGTTTAATTCCCATATTCTCATAGTATTTGTGGCTCTTTTTATTTTTTTTTGCTCTTTTTTTGTTTTTTAAGGCTGCAAAAGTAAACAAATGTTACATTTTAGAAGTTCCCTTCTAATTGCAGCATACTGTCAAAGAGGCAAAATGTATGTTTCATTATTTTTGCTGCCACCAAAAAACACCCTAAACAAAGAGCTATACTTTAATTTCTGCTTGTAAGACATAACCAGATATAAAATCCTGAGTTTCCATTTTCAAATGACAGTCACTCACTCCTGTTCATAGTCACAGGAAGCTGGTGTCTATCTCCAGCAGTCATTGGGTGAGAGGCGGAGTCACACCTGGACAGGTCGCCAGTCCAATGCACACACTCACAGTTAAAGACAATTACAAATTAACCTCATGCATGTTTTTGGTTTGTGTGGTTTCAAACACATGACCATTTTACTGCAAGACAGCAGTGCTACCAACTGCACCACCGTGCAGGAGTTTTCAATAGCAATAGATTTTAAAAAACAAGTCTTGCAGGTCCATTTTTGAATATAGGCAGACAAACTCAATAGGTATCTGTTTTGGAACAAGTGCTTTAGTTTGTAATGAATTATGGGATTTTAATGAGAATATAAATGTAATGATACCCATAATATGATCTTCATCTAAAAATTCAGCCTCTTTAAAAACAGTCAGTGTTTTATTCAATGATTTAAGATACAAGAGTAATTTGTATTTTTTAACTCATTGGCTGCAGTAAATAT
>SSNP01000016.1:4446423-4551272 GCA_006937955.1 Pachypanchax playfairii | reverse complement strand
CATGCTGGACAGTGTGCCTTGAGGACCAGGGTTGGGAAACACTGGTCTAGACCCTAAACAGATTGGACAGGCAGTCCAACTCCACAAGGATGGAACATCAATGCGTACCATTGTCAGAAAGTGTGTCTCCCAGAACAGTCTCAAAAGCCTGGAGGAGATGTTAGGAGACTAGTAGCTACTCGAGAAGAGCTGGACAGGACTGCTGAAGGTCCTTAACCCATCTGCAGGACCAGTATTTGCTCCTTTGTGCAGGAGGAACAGGATGAGGACTGCCAGTGGACCACTAGGACCAAACCATTAGAAACAGTCTTCATGATGGTGGTCTCTAGTTTGAAATAGTAAAAAAATAAAATAAAAACACAATTATTTCCAAGTCTGGTAACCTCAGCATTTAGATCAATAAGAAAAAATAAGAATGTTTGTATAAAACATTAGAATCCTGAAAACTTACCTGATCTTATTTCTACAACAAACAAGAAATGTTAAAAAATTTTGCCATTGTCTAAAACAAAAAAATCCTTATTAAAAAACTTGTTTGTTGGACTGTATTTTAACTCTGTGAATTTGTAGATAATATTTTTCACCTGAGCTCATGTCACTGCTGGAATTTGAAAATCAGTGATAATTGTCCTCTTGCTGTGCATCTTTTCAGCAAGTTTCTGACATGTAATTTTCTTCACTGTGTCTCACTTCCTGCTGCTTTCACTCCACAATGCACCTTGTTATCAAAATTCATAATGTTCAGTCACTAAATCAGTCTGTTTTTTTTTCTTTCCCGATGCAGCTGCTTCTTCTTCTCTTCATCCTCTCCAGATTTGATCTTATCATCATCCTCTTTTCTCAACGCATACATGTTTCCACTTCTCCTGATATCCATTCCACATTCTGCTTTTCTGTTGGGATACAGTTTCCTGTCAGCCCAGAAAGGATTTGATTTATTGCATATCAAACAGAGATTTTAGTTAGTTTTGAAAAAGCTCAGTCATTCCCTCATGTTCATATACATTTACAATCCTATAGAGTTTTAAAAAGTTACAGATATGCACCGATTTGAAGTCTGTTAGTCCTTAACGGGTCATGATGCAGCAGGTTTGTGCCTGGAAGGAAAAACAGTTTAAAGTGCAGCTTTTCTCTCACCTGCATTACCCTCTGACACACTCTTGTTACTGTACTCTTTATTCTGTGTGTGTGTTTTGTTTCCCCTCAGGCATCGCACCAAACATCACAGCTGGACCTTCTGACAGCACCGTGATCGACGGAATGTCAGTCATACTGCACTGCGAAACCTCCGGAGCACCGAGACCAGCTATAACCTGGCAGAAAGGTCTGTTATGCACTTGCATGCACACGTATGAACAACCCAAGGATTATGATCTCTTTTCTGCATTGCACGTGAGACCTCGTGGCTTAACAACAATATTCTGATTAGATTCCTTCTGCAGGATTTAAGTTGTGCCAGGCTTTTCATGTTGCATCCCATTAGAGGATCAGTAAAAACTCTTTTTTTTTTTTTTTCTTTCTCACCATCTACCGTCTTATTTCTTAGATCCCTGCGCGCCTCATTTTTTTGTATTCCTTCTTTTTCTCTGTTTGTGTCTCCTTGCTCATTAGTTACTTTTTCTTCTGCCTGTTTGCATATTTAAGGTGAGCGCGTGTTGGCCAGCGGCTCGGTTCAGCTGCCCAGGTTCACTCTGCTCGAGTCCGGCAGTTTGCTCATCTCCCCTTCACACATCTCCGATGCGGGGACGTACACTTGCATGGCGAGCAACTCCCGGGGCATCGATGAGGCGTCGGCTGACCTCGTTGTCTGGGGTAAGTGCGCAGAGAGGAGACAGCCAAGGCCTTCTGCATCTTATTAAAAACACATCCCGGCATGTTGAAAAGTAAAGAAACTAGAGAGGAGAACAAGTGACGCCTTAAAGAACGACACTCTCACTTCCTTCATTTCAAAGAAATCATTGAGGTGTTTTCTTTGACAAGCCATCAAGAAATAAATCACAATCCCCCCAGCACGTCATTTCAACCGAAATGAGTTCTCTGAATTTCATTTGCCATTTATTTTTCTGCCGCTGTTCATTTGAGGAAGCACATTTCGTTAGATATTCCTTATTCCCTGAAGCCTTTGATTTGTCTCTGCAGCTCGCACTCGGATTACCACCCCCCCACAGGACCAGAGTGTTATCAAAGGAACTAAAGCCATCATGACCTGTGGAGTCACACACGACCCCAGTGTAATTTTCAGGTAAGGGTGGATTCACAGAAATGAATGCAGGTCTTGCTGAAACTGACGTCTTTAAATGTGTTGAAGTGACTTCAAAATCAAACTAATACATATATTAATAATGAAGAAATATGAAACCAAGATAAAATTATTCAAGCAAGATGCAGGATTACATTTCCTGGGATCTATTTTTCTTTGGATATTTATTATAATTTAAACCTAAATCAGTGAAATACGAATCTTTTATGGCCGATTTTGCACATTCTCTGCCCTTTAAAACAAAAACAACAATAGTTCTGTTTTTTTCTCCACCTGCTTCACTTTAGTTGATCCTGATCACTTGATTCGATCAAGTAATCAAATTATTAAAATTTGAGAATGATATTAAATACAAATTTCCTTATATACTGTATATCGTATTAATCTGGCTGTTCTCGCCTCTGAGCTGTTATTTCAGCATTTTTGTGAGAATGTGACTGTTTTTATACATCTGTCTGAAAATATGAGGCTCAGATGCAGCAATAGATTTGCAAATAGCTGTGCAGTTTGATCACATTAAAAGCAATTATACCCAAAGGAAATAGAATATTTGAGGAAATCTGTGCGTCTACCATATAAACACCGTTCAAACATTGAACATCCAGTTTTACACATTTAGCAACCAACAGGGATGCGACGCATGAAAGCGTTCGTCAACTACCTCCATATTTCAACTGTCATCAATCCGTGGCAACTCTTTCAATAAAAACTGTAACTGAGCTGCAGCCTTGTTCCCGACGATCAATAAAATACTCTGTTCCTTTGTATGGAGACGAGGAAGCTCCATCTGAAGCTGCGTCGTTGTGATGAATGCGAGTTCACTGTTTGATATGCTGCCGTTAGGCGTCATGACACGCGCTCGGGTCACCTCTGATGGTGAGTTTGAAGAGACAGAGGAAAAGAGATGAAACGCATCGCTAATAACGTGATCGTGTTTGAATGTGGTTAAATAAAAGATGACAAAATCCTCAGTGTACTCATTGCTTTGCTGTCAAACAGCGTTAACCTCAAATCTACAACTGATGTGCAAATAAATGCCAAAGATCCTCATTCCAGAAAATGGTAACTGAAGCGTTCATATAGGATTGTGTTAATCTAATAATTCTGTTCATTAAATTGAGGCTGTTGTTTGAATCTTCTAGATTCAGTCAGTAATAACTCCATCACTGAAAGTCCGGACTGAACAGCTCCAAGAAAATTTGACAATCCCCAGCAAATATAGACATTTCTCACCTCGCTGTAATTAAAACTGTAAATTAGAAATTTAATGAGAGCTTTGTGAGTCAGAGAATGATACAAATCTTAAAATAAAATAAAAAAAACTCAGATGTTGTTCTGTTCAAACAAAAATGAAGAGCAACACATGCTGCGTCTATTTTAGTCAAAGCAATAATATAAGATTTCTTGAGTCTATTGCTCGGAAATGGTAGGAGTTATGTTTTTATAACAAACACCCAACAAAGACAGAGCAGTATATTAAACTGCTGCTACTGTGATAACAAGGTTTCATAAATCTGATGTTACCTGGCAGAACTTAAAGCACAAACTTAAAGCTTATGGGACTGAAAGGTTTTTCTATAAAACGTTTGTTGAGACAAAGTGTAAAAATTAAATTAAAAGAAAACAATAAATGAACATCACTAAGATGAAAGTCTGTATCTCACTGGGCCACAACTGTTGGCAACTAGCTGGAAAAACTATATTTTCATTTAAAGTCACACTAAGAAGCAGCACATATGGCAAAGCTGTGAATTAATTACAACATTGGCAGACATTTTTTTCTATTTAGTTGCAAATTATCTCAATTGTATCTTAATTGGTTCAAAATGTCACATTTTCTTATTTTCTCTGTTTAGACATGACTTAGTTTCACAGGTCACCACATGACTCCCAGGTTTTTTCCCCATTTCTTCCACTTTTAGACTCAGAAACCAAACTGAGAAGAGTTCTAAGTGGGTTTCAGACACCTTCTGTGACTGTTTCAGATGAAAAAGCAGCTTACTTCTACAAGAAAATTGAGAATCCTCACATTTTGAGACTATCTAGAAGTCTTTTTTTTAAATGCCATTTGCAATTTGTCAACAATCTGCATAGTTTCTGATAGTCAAAGTCTAATTATGGTGAAAATAAATGCTTAAATACAGACAGGAACTATTAAAGATGTTGTCATGAAAGTGTAAAAGTGTCATAAATCAGATGTTAAAGTTCAAAACTTAAAGCACTAACTTCAAATAAAGGGGTCTGTAATTAAAAGTTAATTTTTCCTGTGAAATATTTGTATTCCAGGCACATCTGGGAGAAAGACGGCTCTGTGATCAACGTGCAGTCCATCCCTCGCATGCGACTGGATGTGGACGGCACGCTGCACATCTCCCAAACCTGGTCGGGCGACATCGGCACGTACACGTGCAGAGTCACATCAGTTGGAGGCAACGACTCCCGCAGCGCACACCTCAGAGTCAGGTAACACTTCTCTTCCTCATCTTCTTCACTTCCTGTTTTTATTTTTCACACACATTCTTGTCTTTAGGGTTCTTTAATAAGAACACACAGGAGGGAAGGTGTTCTTTACTTGCTCACACACATCCAAGCAGCCTTACTTCCATCAACCTTTCACTTCTATCCTGCCTGTTCTTATCAACACCTCTGACTCATTTCCACTTAAATGACACTGGTTCTTCCTCACCTCTCCTGCCCTCATTCTCACCTGACAGTCTTCCATCCTCTGGTGACCCCTCTTCTTTTCCTTGTCCAACACACACACACACCATTACACACCCCCTCCTGTATTGTTTTTGCCATAAAACCTTATAATTCCCCATCATTTTACATGCTTTTTGGCCCCCAGCGAGCCAGTGGGGTTAAATTGAATATGAATGTGACATCCAAGTCTCAATTTGTCAAAGTGACGGTGTTTCTGTCTTCGTTCTGCTATCGGCCGTCTTGTTGGCTGGCTGCCTTTTGTCTGAGCTACTATCCGTTCATTGCTTTAAGGTTTATATATCAATCTGTCTGCGCTTATCTGAATTTATGGCCGCATGTATTAATGATTCTCGGCTTTGGCCTCATTTATTCATGTCGTTGTCAGTGCCTTTTCCTCCTATCTGTCTCCTAATGCCTTTCAATCCATTTTCCCCCCTCTGGTAATATCTATCTCGTTTTGTTTGCCTGCATGTCCATCTTGACAAGAAACCGTCTTTGCTGTCTTGTCAAGTCACATTTCATCACCTGTCTAACTGACGTCTCTGTTCAGCTTTTTTCTCCGGGCTTTTACGGGACATGTTCAGAGCAAGGCAAACTGCTTGGTAATTTTCTGACCCCCACAGCCTGTTTGCTGTGTTCGAGAGCTTCTTTTATTTATCAGAGTTGTCCTGTGATTCCCCTGCAGGCAGCTCCCCCATGCTCCCGAGAACCCTACAGCCATGTTGAGCAAATCTGAAAAAAGAGCCATCGACCTGGCCTGGGCGAAGCCTTTTGATGGAAACAGTCCTCTCATACGTTACATCCTGGAGGTCTCTGAAAACAGTAAGTCTCCTCCAGTCATCCTCTGCACTCTCTTCAACCTTCTGACTTCTGTACGGTTTGTGTCAGTTTACACAATTTTAAGGACTATCAATTATTTATAACAACTTGGGTTTGGTGAGGAGAGAACTGAACTCGTGGGATCTGCGCTGCAGAGTTAAAAAGATGTAAAATGTTTCTTGTTTAGGTCTTTTTTTTCCTCCTCCATGCAGTGAGATTCCTGTGAAGACAGTGTTTTTCCCAGATAGCTTAAATGCAAAGCGACTGCAGCAGAGAACTTACGAGCAGATCAAAGAGAATTCGGGAACTTGATCAATAAATCTAATTAGGAATGTCCATCATTGCTTTCAATCTCACGTTGGCTGTTTAAGCCTCTCTGAAGTTTCTCTTGATTTATCTTCAGCGCGTGGTGTTGAGCTTCTTCTTTGCTTCTTTTCTTTTTTCAAGTTTTCTGGAAGTGTAGCTTCACTTCCTTTTCAAAATAAGAGCTGAATAGTTGGCAAGGATTTTTTTATATATATATTTATATACATTTCTTTGTTCTAGATGCTCCCTGGGCCATTCTGCTGGCCAATATTGAACCAGAATCCACATCAGTGACAGTCAACGGCTTGATCCCGGCTCGCTCCTATCAGTTCCGCCTCTGTGCCGTTAATGATGTTGGGAAGGGGCAGTTCAGTAAGGAGACAGACCGGTGAGTGGAAGATAAATCTTCTCTTTTTCCTCTAACACTACATCTTTATTAGACCTCCTTTAATACAGAATAGAAAGCGAATGTTTCCCTCTTTGTGAGTTGGATCCACATCACTCAGCTTTAGATTTGTTCTTAGATCTTGTCTCTGAAGTCCTCTTATCTGGTCTCCATTTAAGTGACAGTAGTGAAAAATCTTAGAAAATATCTGATTTGATTTGTTGCCTTTTTATGTCGAACCATCTGAGGTTCAGGTTACAATCCACATTCAAGTGCTGAAGATAGAAATCAGTAAAAAACATTTGATCTGTTTCTTCTTTTCTGCTCGGTATTAGTAAGAGATTGTGTTTGTATGTAAGAATTAATCAATTTACTGAAAACATTGTAATTTATATGAATAAAAATAGAAAAATGTCAGTATTCTGGACCAGTTCCAATTGTTTTATTTTTGTACATTTATGGAATTTGTGTATTTTGACAAATTCCGTTCCAAAAAACAAAAACGAAGCTTTGATTTACTGTTAAATAGTTTAAATTATTCCCTGTTTGCAGATTATAGGCCTAAATCTAAACATCAAACATACTTTTAGTTTCATTTCAGTAGAATGTTACAGCTTTCTGTGATTAGATTCTTCAAATCCTTACAAATATTACAAACAGCTATTTTTGAGTCATCTTCCCTCAGTAAGTATTTCCAAATGGCTGATGCAAATTAGCCACTTGGCGATGGTGTGTTCAAAGATTTTTTTTGGTTTGTGATCAGTCAGAACAGTCAAGCTGAAAACCAGCTGATACGTCATCAGCCAAGCAAATGCTTGTGACCATTAAACCAGAAAATACCTTAAATGTCCTGCAAAGATGATGAAACTTGACTTTGCACGTCTCACACCACATAAACACAATAGTTTTAAGGTTCACACCTGAAAATGTATATTTTAAGAAGCCCTTTCACAAAGATTTCACGATTTTCTGGTCATTTCTGAAGTATTAACCTGTAATATGAAACATTTTATATCTAAAAAAACATCAGGAAACACTAATTAACAGACCTTTCAATCTGTCTGCGTAAAGATTCGGCTGCTTCATCAGGCTTCGGGCAGCAACTCATTAATATTCATTATTCATATTTGCTGAACTCTGATTGGCTAACAAACTAGCCTATGAGAGCAAGGTATACTGTTTCCTTCCCTGCTGTATATGGCAACAACACACCGAGTCTCTTCCAGTTTGATACGTCTTATGCTAACAGTTTTTAGCCAGCAGCATGCTAGGCGTGGTTTCAACTGCGGAGTTGTGAGGAACAAGTACCGGCCATTCAGACTCGGGTTTTATTGCCACCTGCGTAAGTGAAAGTTCCTTTAAGGTTTTCAGATTGACATGAGGACAACTCAAAAAAACATGTTCCACTGCATTAAAACAACAAATCAGAGCAGATCATAGTTCAGCTTAATCATCTTAGTAAAACATTAGTTTTTTCACAAACTGTAGGTATATGGTTTATTCTAATGACATTGGGCTCTAATTACACTTCTGATAAATGCCCCTATCATACTACTGCAACCAGCTTCTTTTGTGAAGCCACACGCTATAAATATTTTAGTTAGACACGTCTGTGGTTTAAGAAATAAAATAAAAGCAGAAGCAGGATGTAAATACTGTATCTGTTGTATCAGGAGATTTTTTGTTAAATAGTACATTTAGTTCTGGAGAATAGCTTGGACTGATCTCTTCAAGTCAAGAGTCAGTTTAAAGGGATGTACAGTATGTGGAACCTAACAAAAAAACTAGTTCATGCACACATTCTCCTTCTAACATTCAGGAAGCTGCAGGAGGGATTTAGGTCTGAAGGGAGATCAGGTTTGGCCTCTCTGTGGCCTCACACAGCATTAAGCACAGCTTCCTACCATCTATTCCTCACCCCTCTCTGCTTCGCTCCACTAGTCTGTCACACTGCCAAATCCCTGGCTACACAAAATTCACTGGGGGTCTCTGGCTGGTTGTTACAGTGAGGCCAGTGCTGAACACTCCATGTCTCCATTTGGTCACTAACAATTATCTCATCTCTTTTTGTTCTGTCCATTCTCTCTCTGGTCACACGGTGCTTTTTATCATGGGAACATTACAGCTATCAGGTGGTCCAACCACCAACGTCTCCTATAAACTATTTAAATGAAGTAATTGTAGATTAAAAGGGGGGGTAAAACCTACATGCTTGAGTTAAAGTTACACATTCCCTCACTTTTAAGTCTCTGCATGCTTGTGTTCTGCAGGGTTTCTCTCCCAGAGGAGCCTCCCAGTGCTCCTCCTCAGAACGTCATTGCTAGCGGCAGGACCAACCAGTCCATCATGATCCAATGGCAGCCTCCACAGGAAAGCCACCAGAACGGCATCCTCAGGGGCTACATCATCCGGTAAAAACCCCACGCATAAACCAGTCCGTCTATTTAAGGTCATCCATGAAAAATATAATCTGCTTTATGATTTTCTTTTCTTTAGTTATGACATGTAGATATTTGGATGTAGCTGTCTTATAATTAAGATACAGCATGTGTGCTTATTTCTTTATCACCTGATTTGAAATGAGTTTTTACTCTTTTTATTTTTAACGTTAGAAGTAATTTAAAGAGCATCCTGTAATGTGAAGGCTTATTATTCCTCCGGTTGGTTTTGTGCTCCGTCTGTTTATGTATTTGAGTTTTCTTCTGCTTTAAAAGTGACAGTATTTCAGATTATGTCTCACTTGAGTCAGTTTAAAACAGCTTTTTCTGAGAGGAAAAACCAACTTCTAATTATTAGGTTGACTTTAACAAACTTCAGTAAGTCTAATAAGCAGCATCAGCAATAAGCCAAACTGACTGTAAATCCTCTAAACATTTAATTAGCTTGGTTTTCTGTCAGACTCTTTATCCATTACATCCAAATGAAACCGCAGGTGTTTACCAGACGAGTCGGTGCTGTCAGTGGGATTTAAAAGCCTGTTGTTTGCTGGTCCTTTGTCTCCCTCTAGCAGGGATGCTAGTGTACTGTAGCAGAATGTTGTCATGTCTGTCACTGGAGCTTCTCCTATAGCATTCAAATATTCCACATGTGGATTCCAGTTACCGTCTCACTGGGCTGCCTGTGAATTATCAACTCAAGAACATCTCCAGTCCAGATGTGACCACCCTCCTACTGGAAGACCTCATCATCTGGACTAACTATGAGATTGAGGTGGCTGCCTACAACGGAGCAGGACTGGGGACGTTCAGCCATAAAGTCACAGAGTGGACTCTTCAGGGAGGTGAGCGCTCTCATTCTTGCCTCAAAATTAGATGTTTCTCCTCTGAAGCTCCTCTTTGAGATATTATGGATACATATAATTACACAACAAGTGTGTAATTACTCCTTTTACTTTCATATTTTTATGCTGAAATCATCCATCAAGAGTTGGTCCTGACTATTGTCCAGCTACAAAAGCTCTCATTTGTTAGCAAGCAAAGGTGTGACATGAGCCAAAAATCCATAAGACGCTCACACAGTCACAGCAGAGCCACTAAGTTCTCTGGTATTAGGTGTCAGAGTGTCAGACAGAGAGTGATGGCAGTATCTGCCCTGTCCTGTGCAGTCGCGATCAATGCTGGTAACAAAATAGATTCAGACAGACTTCTAGCCGTCGGCTGGAAGTCACCTTTACACCCTTCTTTTTACCTTTTCACTTCTTCTATATTCTCCTCTTCCTTTTCTTCACCTGTGTTTTCCCTCCTTGCATCAGTTCCGACCATCGCTCCAGGCAACGTTCAAGCCGAGGCAGTCAACTCTACAGCTCTCCGTTTTACCTGGACCGCTCCCAACCCTCAGTTTCTCAACGGCATCAACCAGGGCTACAAGGTCAGTACCCCCACAGTGTCGTCACAATTGCTCATCACATCCAGTGACAGAACTGTCACAGCAGAACTTGTTCCATCACATGTAAAAAGAGAGAAAAGCCAGCGGCTAAACAATATTTGGCAGCAGTAAGAACAATGGGCTTTGTTCACCATTTGTCAGACGAAGGTCATTCTCTTTACACTTACCATTACTTCTCTCTGTTTCGTTGTGAAGCTGCATGTAATGTCATTGTTTTCGCCAATGGCTCTTGAATTTTGTCATTTTTTTCATTCCCTTGTGCAAATCGTCAAATTGATAAAGCCCAGGAGAATTAAAACAGGCAACATCCACAGGGTGGTTCAGTTTTTCTGCAGACTGAATTGAGACTTAATTATGTCACTTGGTTTTGGTGTCTTCTTTTTTTTATTGTCTGGCTGTTCAGTGGTTTTCCCTAAACCTTACTCAGCTGGGTGACTGTAAAAAGAAAAAGGAAAATCAGAATTTTAAACATCCGTTTTTCTCCAGGGAGAAAGGCTTAAGAAGGAAGAAAGAGCGCGAGGATGGTGGAAGAAACTGTGTCATATAAAGACTTCAGGGACTGATGAAAAAAAAGAAAAAATCTGTTCTTTGTAGGATGAAAAATCAAATGAAACCAGTGTGGCAGATGGATAAGCATTTATTGTCATGACATTCTAATGCCTTTTTTTTTTCTTTTTTTGTTTAAAACTTGCTCAATCTGAAAACTAGAAATGACTCATGGTAGACTGATAGATCTGCTAACCCATTAATTTGGCAGATTTATGCCTCTTTTCAGTGGCGGCCATGTCTTAAAAAATCCAGCACATCTGTGGGTATTTCAGAGTTTTTCCAGGTAACATACAAACCTTGTGTTGATGCACTTGCATGTGATGGAGGTCTTTAATTGTAAGGACACCTTTTTGAGACAAATTGGCAACTCCTAAAGGAAATGAACCAAAATGCTTTTTTTCATTGGAAAATTTTTGCTAGTTCATTTTGTTTACAGTAAGTTTTTTCTTTCCTTTTTTAACCCAGAAGGTCCAATTGAGATAAAATTTCATTTTCAGGGGAGGGGTACATGTGATGGGACTTTCCCCTAAAGTACTACTCACAGTTCAACTTTATTAAGGTAGAACAAGTTATATCAGGTGTGTCAGTGGGTTTTTTTTGTCTTTATGTGACCCTGTGATGGACTAGCTACATGTCCAGGTGTGACCCCGTCTTTCGACAAACAAAATCAGCTGCTCTGATGTCTGAAAGTTTGCTTAAAAAATCCTGATGGACTGATCGTCAGCTGAATGTCGATGTTGGGGGGTAGTGGTCCCTCTGTGCAACCTTCTGGCTGTGCTTTGGGCCCCGGCTTCAACTGGTTTCAACCGGGAGCTGGGTGGACCAGCTGGTGGTTGTGGATGAACCCCATACATACATAGTTTCCTCACAGTGTTGTCAAGTCAGTTGTTCAGTTAATTCAGTTAATCATTTATTCAGTTGTTTATTTATTAAGTTTTTAATTTAGAGATCTAGATAGCATTTATGGTGGGGGGGGGGGGTAGTAGCAGGGAGTTGGGGTCTGAATTGTTTTTGTGTTTGTCTGTTTTTAATTGTTTTTATTATGTGAAGCACTTTGTGTTGCAAATAGCAGGAAAAGTGCTACAAATAAAGTTTGATTTGATTTGATCTCTACACATAAATAAAATAACTGGAGACTCATTATCTAAGCTGGTTACTGGTCAGTCACCTATTAGTCTCTTTCAAGCCTAAACTAGTCATCATTCTCTTCTGGTCCCTTTATTAACTGTATTTAAAAGCGTTGATACCAAATGATCTTTGGATAATTTACCAAACTCTTTACCTTGTGGGAAAAGTTAAACAACAACTGCATTTCTTTTAATTTTCTGGGTATTTATTCCTTTTTTTAGTTGCTGGCATGGGAACCTGGCAAAAGTGAAGAAGTTACCATGGTAACCGTACGGCCAAACTTCCAGGACAGCGTCCACGTGGGATATGTGACAGGTCTGAAAAAGTTCACTGAGTATGACACCTCAGTGTTGTGCTTCACCACACCTGGAGACGGCCCCCGCAGCCCACCTAGAGCAGTGAGGACCCATGAGGACAGTAAGTCATAGTTTCTCTCTCTCACATGCTGGAAAGGATACAGGAGAACCTCACAGTAACAGATCCTTTAGGCAAGAACCATCATTCATTTAGAACAAAGATACAGAGTTGTTAATGAATGATTAAATTCTTAATTCAGTCCAAGTACCATCTCTTGGAAATGGTCTAGAATTCAAAACCTTTGTTTATTAGTAATTTACATCAGCTGATATTTTTGTTGTACATATGTTTTCAAGGCAGATGTTGAAATCTTCAAAAGTAAACAGAGTGGATCATTTGCCTATTGGCAGAGCTCATTATTATTATCTTTCTCATCCAGCCCCGGGTGCTGTAGGTCACCTGAGTTTCACCGAGATCCTGGATACTTCACTTAAAGTCAGCTGGAGCGAGCCCAGTGAGAAGAACGGCGTTCTCACAGGTACGGTCAATACACCAACTCAAATTCTATGTAAAGTGGTGCAAAAAAATGAGAACTAACTTTTTACCTAAGTTACACTTACTTGGGAGTTTTGTTTAAAGAGAGCAGTCACAAAAGGCATCAGCAGAGATGGAACTGAAACTGCTTGGCCCCATTCATTTTGTTTCTAACACTGGAGCTAAAGTAATATTTGTTGTTTATTCTTTTTGAGTCGTGCACCTACTTCCACCTAAGCTAGACACCAAATATGCTTTTATTGCAGCATGACAACACTTGTCAAAAAACATTATAACATCTTTCAGAAAATATTCCACCTTTAAAAAAAGAAAAAGATTTTGTGATCTCATAAGCTCACTCTGCACAGTAAATCTATCAAAAAAGGCCTGTCTCAGATCTTTTTTTTTTGTTTTTATGTTTTACCAGCACAAGAAAAGGAGAAATGAAGGCCATTTTTGTGTGCAGACTGTGATATGATAATAGACTATAAAACATCACAACAAAGCAAAAGAGAGGTGTCCATTATGTGGAGTTAATGGAGGATGTAGAGCATGTGTCAATATAGTAATTAGTGCCTGATAATTCACACCTGGAAGGTATATTCTCCAATTATACAGAGGTCACAGGAAAAAATGTGTTTTTATCTTTTTTTTTTTCTTGAAACTGGGAAATCGGAACACTGTTAGGATTTTCTAAATGTGTTCAGCAATAAAAGCCAATAACAATACATTTCTGAGTTTTATACCTTTAAACAGCTCAGGCGCATGTTGCTAACAGATGTAGTTTAGCTCTACCGATATGACTCTTTCAATAAAATGCAAACTGAATAAATGGAGATACAGTTTTTATTACTGCAGCTATCACCAGATTTCTTGTGCAGGGCAGCCATATTGGATGTTCAGGATGGTCAGAAATCTAAAACTCTTTTACATTAGTTTTATTTGATCTTATTTGATATGATACTTAAAAACTGAATGCAATAGTCAATACAGCTTGGCAGCAGATTTCCTAAAAACCAGATTCTATACTAACAAGATTCAAAGCTGATAACACATTAAGATTGACAAACACTTGCTAGCTAGTAAAACTGATGCAGCATACGACTAGCATAAGTTCTACCTTAATATTGGACATTTTACCTTTCAAGTTTTGCTATTGTTCCCTCAAAAATTTGGGACTTTAGTAAATAAATAATAGGTCATATACTGGTTTTAAACAGCAAACAGGATGCTTGATGATTGCTGATTTGTAGGCTAGTTTGAACCAGCTAGGCAGAACATGCCTGAAAAAAATCTCCTTTCTAACCTTCTAAGATCAGAGGTGTTATCAGCCACTTAATGCCAAGGAGTTTGGTCTATTTGAGTGCGCACAGAACTGTGAAGCAGTAATTGATTGTTTTGATCGCTGTAGCGAGCGAGCTCATATGTAGCATTTAACTGTAGCTGTATGTCGTCTTTCTGCTGAGAGATCTGTTAAGTAAAGCAAAGACTCTGAACACTTAAACATAATGTTTTCCACTTGAATTTGAATCATTCACCAACATATTATTATTTCCCATAAATGGAGAATTATATAGCAAATATTTTGAAAGTGGAAAAAATATATTTTTAACATCTTCGAAATTTCAGAGACATTTCTAGCGAACAGATGTAGCATCTTTTTTTTCTGTTTATTGTACAAATGTCTCCGGACATTAGCTTAAAAATATCTGCAAACTTTGAGATGTAACAGAAAATTTTTACTTTTTTCAGAACATGTTCATGTGCTGCCTGCTCCCAGGAGACAAACACTAACCTGCCATGTGAGATTACTGATTTGGCAAGAAATGCTGCTTAATGCTTTATGCAATCACATGAAAAGAGCTGCTGGCCAAGGAGCAAATTACATTAACTTTGAGAGGGTGAGCTTGTGTGTGGATGCATTTGTGTGTGTCTGTGGAAGTGTGCAGAAGATGTGTGAGTGCAGGGAAGTATAATCGCTGGCTGATTAAATTTGCTATATTCAATTTTTGATGAAGTTAATTTAATATTTTTGTTAGCTTTCCCCACAGCGTCGAGCTGAGAGTCGCCATTGTTGTAAAACATCTGTTGAATTTTCTGACAGAAGATCCTCAGTGTGTCTCTGTTAACCCATTTTTACTGCTCCCCAGGTTATCGTATTTCATGGGAGGAGTTCAACCGTACAAATACTAGAGTCACACACTACTTGCCAAATGTCACCTTGGAGTACAGGGTCACCGGACTCACCGCTCTCACCACATACACAATTGAAGTGGCAGGAATGACGTCCAAGGGCCAGGGCAAGCTCTCCTCCTCCACCATCTCCTCAGGGGTTCCACCAGGTCAGTCACCAAAAATCACACTAGTGTGCAGAAATATGTGTTTTAGAACAAATGTGACATGTTTTATTTATTAGTCACAAAACATTTTGGTGTGACATGCCAAAAACAAAAACCATAGCTGAATTTTGTGCGTTCTGTTATAGAGAGTTAAATTAAATCCTTCTGATATTTTTTGGTTTTTTATTTTATAGTAATCTTGCTAATATGTGCACATACATATTTCTGCTCAGTTAACATTTTGAATTCCACAACAATCCTGTCTTTCATGCATATTTTAGACACAGAGTCTTCCAGTTGTTTTCAGAATTATTAGATTTGCCAGTTGTTTACATTTTAGTAGACAAAAATAAAAAAGCTTTGCATTCAGCAATCTAATGGAAGGTTTAAGTTAGAAAGTTATTATACATAAGCAACCAGCTAGTTGGGGGAGAGGGGGTCAGATGGCGCCACCAGTGAGATTTATTTCTTTTTGCTGTAACGAGGATTTTAGATGTCAAATTTACTTTAAAATCATTTTATCAACTTGTAGTGGTCTTGTACTTCTGGTTTCCAAAAGAAGAAGTTATAATATTCCTAAATCATAGACCTGGTGGGGCTTGAAATAAAGTAGCCAATAGATAACAAACCCATTTCGTTATCTATTGGCTACTAGATTGTCAATCACACTTCTGTACGTACTACGTAGTTTGCTTAGGCCTCAAGACACACAAGACAACCCGATCAACTTCAAAATAAAATACCGCGATTGACAAATGCGATTATAATTGTGTATCTATATCTATAGAGATGAAAATAAACACAACACACACAAACACACAGCGCAACAGAGTGTGCTGACTACGTTGAGGGGGTCGGGGTTTTTGGGTGTCTAAACAACCGGGGAAAGAGTAAGAGAGAGTTGAAGACAAGATGAACAATGTCAAATTAAAAGCAGGAGTAACTAAAACAAGCGCTCTTCAATTATTTTTGATGTTATTTACTTACCCATGGTTAAAAAAAAAAAACAGCTCTGAATGAACCGATGACCAGAAACTCTTGTGGACCAGCGTGGAGAAAGATGCATCTGACATGAACATGGGCTGAGCAGTGTGCAGCATCAGGCTTCAGTGATCCACGATAGCAAGCATTTCAGCTACTAGCAGCGCTTGTACTGAGTAACAATAAACAGCCTTTTACCATTGATGACTCTGAGATTTTTGGAGAAACAAAGTTGTAGTAGTTCCACAAAAAACTCCAGCGATATCGATAGTAAACAAAACGCAATTCACGAAGGCGTTTCTTCCATTGAGGGAGCAGGAGGAAGAGGGAGGGAGGGGGGCTACAACGCATGCGCACTACTTGAAAAACTCGTCTTTAATTCGTCTTTACTACCTTTAAGTGCATTCAGTCTCTGGATGTTGTTATATCATTTGATGAATTTTAGATGCAGCAGTCTTTCATATCACTCTAAACACAAGTTTATTGTAGGACATCATCCTGCATCTTTTCCATTTTTGCAAATATATTTTAAAATTTATTTTGTTTGCACATTAGTCAGTACTTATTTTGCTTCATGCCCCAGTTTCTTTGTGCTTCAGCTGTTATAATTAGAGAGAAAATAAAATCTTCTGCTTTTATTCTGACATTCCTGACTGAACTCCTCTATATGTTTGTGTGTTTATATTTTCTAAGTAATAGCTGTTTTTAAATGGTGATGCGATGCTCATCATTTATGGTGTTTTCAACAGTTTATAACTGGCTGCATCATTTTACATATATATATTTTTTTCTTATTTTCCTGAACTCGTAAGGATTTTAATACTTTAGCATATTTTATTGATTTGCCCTCTGAGTGTCTTATTTTATATTTCATCACCATATTTTCTTCTCAGATGTGCTTTTGGGATTTGTAGAACCCTTCGGTTGCATTTACAGGCTTTTAAAATGTGCTCAGAAGAGTTTTGAACTTGGATGGCACATATGAAAACACATTTTTTGAGGAAAAACATAATGTTGCAAGATAACATGTTTTATATTTACCCTCATGCACATTTTTTGATTCTAACCCAAATCCTGTTTTATCTCCCAAAAATAAATTCGAACTAAGATTGATTAATTTCACAAGCCAAAATTATGAGTTTGTGGATTATTTTCCCTAAAATCAATAAGTATCTTAGAACTTTTCCTGAGCTTCCTGCAGATTTCCTGTCTCACATTGAACATGATGAAGGAACTCAGCGCTGTCTGGTGCCAGAAACAGAATCTGATTCCTCATTTGTGACAAAAATCCTACCAAATAAACAAATGACACATCTGCCCCACGTGTACGAAAAATAACTCCCATGGGAGCATTAAGGACAATTACTGTCTTTAATGATTTCATATTTGCAAAATCTTGCAACAGGAACACAACGCCAACTGCAATTACCGGCGCTGCATTGAGACCCCGTACATCTGTGAAATCTGTGCAATGACAGGCTGTTATACTGAGAGCAGGGTTCAGTTCTGCAGTTAAAGTCTCCAGAATGGCAATTATTCCCATTTGTATGTGTGTAAAGAAAACGCCTATGTGCCTGCAACTGTACCATAACGATTGAGCTAAAAGGACCCACAATGATTCATCATGAAAATAATTTCGAGGTGGTGATTTTACCACCAGACATATAATCTGCATTTCATTAGGACTAAATATACTCGCATTTGAGCAATCTTGGAAAAAAATAGCTGAGTATGCCCACGGGAGGGATTATATCTTTTTAACATTAGGCCACTCCAGTGTGCCACTGTTTGACATTAATGTCTTCAGCCAGGATTTATAGAAGCTATATTCTGCTATGGAATTTCAATATGGGATTGGAGATTTTATATTTATCTAGAGGAAACAATGATGGAAAGAAATAGGAAGAAAGAGTTTTTTTATTGCGATTGGATGCCTACCTCAGACACGCAGAAACAGAAAACTTTCAAATTCATAAACACAGTGGGTCCCCTGCTGTTCCTCGAATTTTCCAGATTTGTTTCCCCTTCCAGGATTACCCATCAGTAATCCATTCTTTTTGTTTATTCAGCACGAGTGTAAACAAGGAGGGTATCAGATTGAATCGAATCTCCAGATAACTGCTGTGTAATTGACATTCATGGCTCGGTCCCCGTCTGTCTACTGTGCGTCTTTCTTTCAAATCAGATGTTCTTTTCATGTCTTAGCTGAATTTTCAAAGTGGAAGGAAGAGTTGAAAGAGCCATCTGTGTGCAGTATCTGTACAGCCACTAGAGGGCAGCGTGGTAGATGGATTATTTTCTATGAAGAACATAAAGTAAAACTACCCTTTGAGAAGTTTTATCCAGATTAATCTCAGTCATTTGAGTTCAATGTTACTGTCTTGCTGTCTGACGTTCTCTCTTTGCTTCGTCACAGAACTTCCCGGACCTCCTACCAACCTTGCAATTACCAACATTGGCCCACGTTCTGTCACATTGCAATTCAAACCTGGATATGATGGCAAAACCTCCATTTCCCGTTGGCTGGTGGAGGCTCAGGTGAGCCAGGTTCAAAGTAAAAGCAGTAGAAAAAAATCCTTTTAATCCAGATAAGATTCTTGATGTGGGTTACATCAGTGTTTAATACAGATCTGACACCATGAAAAGTTTTCACTTTCACTTCCTGTTGTCTGGTTTTTAGGTGGGGGTTGTAGGAGAAAATGAGGACTGGGTGATGATCCACCAGGTGTCTAACGAACCTGAAGCTCGCTCTTTAGAGGTTCCTGGGCTCAACCCATACACCTTCTACAGGTATTCAACTGAGAATGGTCACCTTCAGCGTTTATTTATTATTATTTATCAAAATGAAACTCACTTCTTAGCTAATACATGTTCATTAACATGGAGATTCCTGCCTTTGTTTTAGTTGCTGCACACTCATCTTGCAGAAACACACTCATATTTTGTTTTGGAATTGCAGTGCTTTAAAAAAAATTGACTTAATATTTATGAGTAATAAAAAACATTATTAAAATCACTAATAAAATGTCATATTTAATCAATTTCTATGACTTTCTGTGACTAGAATAGAACAAAATCAACAAGGATTTTTTTTTTTCCATTAGATTTTTGTTCTAAACTTTATTCTTTATCAGGCTAAATGAGGCTGAGTTTGCTTGACATCAGGTTCATGAGTTGTTCTTGTTCATCTAGAAAAACTCCTGATTAGTTTTGAGTGTATGTTTTTAGGTCACGATCCATCTGGACTGTTGAAATTGTTTCAGTCTGCGTTACTTTGGCTGAATCTTTGCCAAAAATTGAACATGTCACAATTCATCATGCTGCTTCTGTCTTCTGCCACATCTCGGTGAACTGTCGAAGCACTGCATGCCCACGCCGCCACGCTGCAACCAGATGTTTTACAGATGGTGTTCTGTTATTTGCATCATGAACCATTACAAGCATTCTCCATTTTTTTTTTTTTTTTTTTCCTTCCATCATGCTCGGGAAGGTCAGCCCCATTCTCATCGGTTACATTTTTGTCTTTTTATAGAGAAATCTTTTCTTTCTGCTGTTAAACAGAATGAAGGCTTTAAATCTTGCGGTGCATTTTGCTCGCTGAAGATCGAATAATGATGCAAACTTATAGGAAAATGTCCATTTTTATTTTACCAAAGGAAAAAGATGATTAATTATTGTCCAATTGCATTCAACTTTTGCATTCACTTGCCTGTTTGGTGGTGGCCGGAGGGTCCGGCGGCGCCAGTGTCTGGCAGCCTCCCCTCTGTCAGTGTGTGTCCCAGGACAGCTGTGGCTACAAACGTGTGTAGTTCATCACCAAACGTGTGAGTGTGTGTGTGAATGGGTGAATGACAAAAAAACTGTAGTGTGAAGCGCTTTGGGGGTCGTAGGACCTGAGTAAAAGCGCTATACAAGTACACGCCATTTACCATTTTTAAAAACAGAAACAAGTTTCCTGTTTTGAAGAACAGTAAAATCTGAACTCTTTCCCAATCTTCACCTGAATTTAATTTGCACAAATAATCCTAAATCTCTCCATGCAGCCACATCAAAATCAACTTTGCACCATGCAGTTTAATTATGACAGTAATGAAACAGTAATTAGCTTTTGATCACATGCTTTTTATTATAAACTTGTGCAAAAGATGACAAAAACAATAATTAAGGTTACATGTACTCCTGCATCTCAGCTACTTTTTGCATATTAAAGATGCATTTCCTGTTTTGTTTGTGAAAATCATTTTTTAGCCTGATGTTTATCTTTATGCATTCTGCCCGTTTTCTATGATCAGATTTAATTCAGCCGATTCACTCAGCTGATCCCAGAAGACCCACAGCAGCTGTAATTCTCCTCATTCCAACATCAGTGCTGCCACTTCTCACTACAGTTGTATCTGAAATTTAGTTGTGTTCCATATTTAGGCCATAACACAGAAAAGTCTTTTCTCAGCATATTTCATATGCGTTTGCATCGAGAGCTCTGATCTTGTTCAAATGCAATAAACCTCATGTGAGAACATGCAAACACAACAAGGCATTTTATTACAGCAGATTGTTTCCAAACTTTAGATTCCGGATGCGTCAGGTCAACATAGTGGGTACCAGTCCTCCAAGTCAGCCGTCCAGGAAGATTCAGACCCTACCAGCAACTCCTGACATGGCCCCAGCCAATGTTACGCTGCGCACAGCCAGCGAGACCAGCCTCTGGTTACGATGGATGGTAAGTATAAATCTGGGAACACTTTGTATTTCTTTCTCAGTCAGAGACATTTTGGTTCAATCCTTCATGTCCGTGTCCAGCCTCTGCCTGAATGGGAATACAACGGGAACGCTGAGCAGGTGGGCTACAGGATTCAGTACTACCGCGTGGGCTCGCAGGGCCACGGGATTACTCACGCTATCACCGATCGCCTGGAGAGAGAGTTCACCATTGAGGACCTGGAGGAGTGGACAGAGTACGAGGTCAGAGTCCAGGCCGTTAACGGGATTGGAACTGGACCCTGGAGCCAGCCGATCCGAGGCCGGACGAGGGAGTCTGGTGAGGCAACGCACATAAATAAAATATCCTGGTGACTTTTAAATATCTACATATTTAGCATCTGTTCAGAGTATCTTCTTTAATCTTCATATTAGAAGTTTGTTAAACTGCAGTTCACACTTTGAAACGTAAACAGATTCTATTCTCATCTTCTCAATACATTTCTGTTTCGGCAGAGATGTTCCTCACTTCAGCTCTCATTTTACTCAGCACACCGGGTAGAGAAGAATAAAAAGAATCTGAGGAAATTGAGAACACATGGACTTAAATTTCCACATAATGGCAGATTCTTAAAAAAATCAGACAATATGTTCACAAATTATTTCCAAGATTGAGCCCATATTGTTGAGACTCTTCATTCTGCAAATCAGAAGAATAAGACTTCTTTTCATATGTACATGTACATCCAAATGATAAATATACATCTTGAAAGTGTTCAGAGATAATCTTACGCTGCTCTAATTTTTTATTCCCAGTACCCTCCAGTGGACCCACCAATGTTTCTGCCTTTGCCACAACCTCTAGCAGCATCTTGGTGCGCTGGTTTGAAGTTCTGGAGCCTGACAGGAACGGTCTCATTCTTGGCTACAAGGTTTCCATCTGCTTTGTTCTATATTCATTTACAAAGCAGTGAGAGTTCTTTGGTTATTTGCTGGTAGTGCCAAATAAGCAGCGCTTTGGCACTGTAGAAATTTGCTTTTATATAACTTTTATTTCCCGTGTCTTCTGGACTGGGTCAGGTGGTGTACAAAGAGAAGGACTCTGACAGCGCCATCCACTTCTGGACAGTGGAAGGAAACGCCTCCCACAGTGTCCAGCTGACTGGTTTGGGGAAATACGTGCTGTATGAGATCCAGGTGTTGGCTTTCACACGGATCGGAGATGGACGGCCCAGTTCGCCTCCCATCCTGGAGAGGACTTTGGATGATGGTAGGAGTTTGTGTTTAGACTTCCCTTTCTTTGCATTTTGGAGAAGAAAAGATTGAGTTTGGAATCTGTGTCTGCTGCTTTGCCGCAGTGCCAGGACCTCCAGTGGGAATCCTGTTCCCTGAAGTGCGCACCACCTCTGTACGGCTTATTTGGCAGTCGCCTGCTCAACCCAATGGAATCATTCTTGGTTAGTAACATACACAATTATTTCCTGTTTGAAAATATTCACTTTTATCTCTGTGTGGAATGAAACTTGTTTGCTTTGATAAGGCAACACGTGCAGTTCCTGTTGACTGACATCAAATTCTCATTATTCTTTTTGTGTTTTACTTCCACCAATGAGACTGTCAAAAAAAAGATAAACTTTTTTTTTAATAAATATAAATCATAGATGGAATTATGGTAAACAATATATTGTTTATCTCTCTAATTATGGGGTTTCTTTATTTTTAAAAAGTAGAATGTTAAAAATTCAACATATTATGCATTTAAAGGATCCTTTATTATTGGAAGATCACATTAAATAGGAAATGAGCTGCTTGAAGAGGGTCTGCGCTCACAGTGTTTTCTAGCTTTACTAAATGTACAAGAAAATGCTTTTCCTTGTTAGAATTTGATTCATTGTACATCTGGTGGATAATTCAGCATTAACTCTTTGCAGTTTATCAGATCCTCAAAGTAGCAGTTATATTTGTAGCAAAACAGATACAAAACATTGAATCAAGTGGAGTTTGTTTCAGTGTTAATAAACCGGTTTTTGTCTGCTTCTCTTCTCTAGCCTATCAGATCACTTATCACCTGAACTCCACCAACAGCAACGGAGCCACGGTGGACGTCCTGAACCCCAGCGCTCGCCAGTACACTGTGACCAACCTCAAACCAGAATCTGTCTATGTGTTTCGAATCACAGCACAAACAAGGAAAGGCTGGGGTGAAGCAGCCGAAGCGCTGGTGGTTACCACAGAGAAAAGAGGTACCGTACATCATTCAGTCCCATTTCATATCAGCGTATTAAACTCCTGGATGTAGAGGAGAGGATAAGAATGATCACTTTATTGATTTAATTCATTTTGAATTCATTAACAAACAGGATAAATCTAAATAAAACAAGCACAGTTTGTTCTTTTTCCTCCTAGATAGTTAATTTCCAGTCACAGTCCACTAAGCAGATGTGTTTTCTAAAAGAGTGTCTGTTCCCAGTGGGTATTCACTGGAAGCTCTGGGATGCGGTAGTGAGAATGCATCACTTTTCCTGCCTCCATCAAGGCATGTGGAGGATTGTTTACTCTGCAACGTTCATCTCTCATTTACTTTTCGTTCCATCACCAGGATTATATTTAGCTCATGCAAATGGGAGCAAACTTTTCGAAACTATTCAGGAGAATTAGAATTTCTCCTGTTCTCATCTTGGCATTCGTCCTTCCTGCATCCATCCTCTTTATCTCAAATTTGTCCTATTAAAACTCTCTATATCACCTTTTTTTAAATTTGCTTGTACTTGTGGTTCCTCCAGCTCACCCTCAGCCCACCAGCCGTCCCATCGTCCCTCAGAAAGATGTCCAGGCCCGCCAGGTGTTGCTTACATGGGAGCCTGGTAGTGACGGCCTGTCTCCAGTGCGTTACTACACCGTGCAGCTGAGAGAGCTACCTGACAACAACTGGACTGTACATTCTGCCTCTGTTAACCACGAAGCCACTTCCTACATCATATCCAGGTCAGGTTTACTTCACAAACGTCTGATTAAAATCTGAATAAAGATCCAATTCAACATCAAATCTGATGGACTTTCTTCTGCTTTTGTATATCAGGCTGAAACCCTTCACATCCTACCAGTTCAGGGTAAAAGCCACCAATGACATCGGTGACAGTGAGTACAGCGAAGAGAGTGAAGCCATCACGACTCTACAGGATGGTACGATCATATGAATTCGTCACATTGTAAATACTAAAAGTTAATTATCTTAAATGTATTTATTGTTTTATTTGATTTTTGAGTTTAAGATTCATTTAAATGAACGTTGTGAAGGTGGAAACAGTTTTGACTTTGTTCCAAAACATTTTTATTGTTTTTTTAAAACCACGTTTTGGCCAGTGAAGCAGATTATTTTAGTGTTTTCAGCTAAATTAAACTGCATTTAAAGCTCATTAATCAACATTTGTAAGGGAAAAAATATTTNAGAGAAACATGCTTCGTCCAGTTTTTGTGTCATTTACATTCTTTTAGAGATTATTATCTGATTTGCTGCTCTTTGTCTAACATCTGTTTGAGGACTCAGTCTGAGTTGCAGAGCAAAAGTCAGAAGTGATATTTAGCAACAGTTTCCTAAATTGGCATGAAGGCACCTTCCTGCAGGTCGGTGCAGATGTCTGGGTGTTGTTTGTGGTTTAGATTGTAAATACTGTAAAACTTCCGGGTTAAATTAGATTTCTTTATAAAAATTCTACAAAGTCATGATTGATTATCACATACTTTTTCATCATCTACTATGAATTAAATAAACAACATCTAAAGTTAGATGGAAAAACTCAAAGCACTTTTAAAAAGACGTCCCACTTCTGAACTACAGTGAATCCAACTCCATTTGTAGTTTTTTCGTGTTTATATTAAACATTCATCTCAGAATTTCTGTGATTTTTCGCAAAAATTTGCTCCTCCCACCGAGTTAGATTTGTTTACCTGCAATGACCTTAATACTTTGTCAAAGTTTGGTGATCAAACACAGAAAAAATGCACATGCACAGTCTCTAAATAGTGCACATTTTGAATTTTTATTCCCTCAGCGCCGGATGAAGCGCCTGCGATTCTCTCTGTCACTCCGCACACGACGACGTCGGTTCTGATCCGCTGGCAGGTGAGAGCAGACGACACGATGGAGTTTTCTTGTTTCATTGTTTGTAAAATCCATGATCCATTCAGGTCTGAGAAAGTTAGTTTTAATAAGAGACTGTGATAGTAGAAAACCTGTACTTAGACTTTTACACATACTCTGCAGTCTGTAATATAAAAGATGAGGTCTTCAAACAACACTCACACCTGAATTAACAGGTCATAAAGAGGAAAACAGGAGGCTCACAGACATAATTTTACTTTTATGGAGAACACTTATAGAGTTTATGAGGACAGACTTGTTTTTCTGTTTTTCTTTTTGGGCCTGCTCTCTCATGTTCAACCACGGGGGATTTCTCTGCATTACTCAACCTGTGGATGAATGCTCGACTAATTTAACTCGACCAACCTGAGGGAACACATCACATTTATTTATTACACTTCTAAACTTATCTCACAAATGTTGTACCTTTTACTATGATGCCAAAATAATACAAATAAACCTTGTAGTTGCTATGATTCATTTTAACCATGTTTTTTTTTAATTTTCTATCCTTGTTTTTTGCAGACGTCTGAGGTTGAGCAGGATGATTAACTCAGATTTTGTTCTAAAATCTGATATTTATGTAGTTTTTTGGGTGTTGGGATATGCTAAATCATACTAACTCTTCATTTTTTCCCCCCTTCTTAGGCCCCATCAGAGGAAAAGATCAATGGAATCTTATTGGGCTTTCGACTTCGCTACCGCGAGCTGCTGTATGATCGTCTCCACAATTATATACACACGTTCAACAGTCTGTCTACATGGGCTGAGCTGAACGGTGAGGAAGGGCTCAGTACACATGGTCACCTGCTCAGTTAGATACAACCACAATTACAGGTTATACTCTAATACTGAGTGGATCCTGTAAAATGTGCAAACTGAAAAGAATAATGAAACATAAAAAGTCTGTGAAAAAAAAAATGTAATAAAAGAAATGTGCAGTTTCCGCACTTTACTCCAGTAACACATAATTATAGGACTGTGTCATGGTTGATTATTCTTATGTCAGCAACACCATTATTTCCATTAGAGGAAAACTGTCACACAGGCTCATTCTGTTGCCAAGATATCCCCACTGGTCCTGACACTTCACAGCAAAACATTTCATCTTGTGATCAGTGGTTATCAGCCGCAGGCTGTTATTAGGTTTACTCAGGAGCCGCTCTGTTTCCACCACTCTGTGCTGCACGCTGTAATTTGACTCTTGTTGAGTCATTCTCAGCCTAATTCAGATCCATGATCACGGTGCTTGTGTGAGGTTTTTTATGACAATAGAGCTGCCCATCTGAACAATGATAGGATTGGACTATGAAACGTGATACAAGTGTCTCTTTATAACCTCTTCTAATTGTATTTTTCTTTAATTGCTTTCCTTTTTTTTTGTTGCAGCCCCCTACAGCATCCGGAATCTGAGTGATCCAACGCTCTCTCAGTACGAGCTGGAAAGTAAGTTAAGTTGTCTCTTTTTCTCACAGAAATGCACAAACACACTCTCACACAAAATGATTAAATTCCTAAACAAATTACAGTTAAAGTCGCTGTTTATTTTGGGGCTTGGTTATGTTTCCAGTGCCAGTGAATAGTGATCAGATGAATGCAAGTTTCAAGTAATTGAACACAACTTTTTGCTGGTTATAGCTACATTGTATTTGAACAACTTTTACCAAAGCAAATGGAGAATTTTTTTATATGCAAACTCGTTGGTTTGCACATTTCAGTAGATTTGGATAACTTCTGCAAAAGCAGATGGTCACATATTTTCCCAGTACTTCTGTACTGCTGCACTGTTTCCCTGTAATTAGAGTCCCTGTAGGATTTGTAACTAAAATTATTTGCAGCTGAAAATTCCTGTTTACGTCCTTGTAATCATATCGTGTGGAAGTCGTTGACAGATTCCTAATTTTTCATTAATGACTTCAGCTAATTGTCCGGGCACCTTGTAGGAGGTGAAGGGAACAACTTTCAGGTTAAACAGAGATGCAAATGCATAGTCGTTTCCTTTGAGCCTCATGTGCATTTTTTGTTTATTTCTTTGCTTCAGAACTAAGTAAACACAAACGTTATGAGATACGCATGAGTGTGTACAACGCTGTAGGCGAGGGTCCAAGCTGTCCACCCCAGGAGGTGTTTGTCGGTGAGGCAGGTACGTGTGCTTCCTGCTATTTTAACCATTAAATTATCACCTTTGTGTAAGTGATTTGGACTCCTTTGGGAATTATTTGTTCTGATTTTTGGTGCAAAAGATCTTTAGTAGGATTTCTGTACCTGATATTGTAACATTGTCTAATAAATGAGTAAAAGTCATTTGTAAGGGACAAATAAAATGTAGAAAATGCAACATTTTTGCCCAGCAGTTGTTTTTATATGATGTGAGTGATCTTTTCTGTGCATGGTTTAGATCTCCAGTTCCTTTTTGGGCTCCACTCACACTGAATGAAGACCCCATAATGCTGCACGACACATCTGCATCCATATATTCAATGTTCTATTCATCAGCAGCAAGTTCCTGCAAAGATCCGACCATGTACACTCACAGTTGTACCAGATCTAATGACATGGTTGCATCTAGCCAGGCATGAGGCCAGCGTGGGTAGTCAGGCTTGAAATTCTTGATGACCAAGCCAACAGCTTAGATACTGCTGCCAACACATTCCCCCACACTCAACAACAAATCATCACAACCTTGCTTCAGGAGTTTTACCCTGGCTCCAAACTATTCCATCATGCTTGAAGACAGACTGTCCATGCTTTGACTTGGTTTTTATAATGTTTAAACTGGGTCTTAAACCAATGTGGACGGGGCCTCAGGGAACAAACACTAAAATCACCGGAAATACAAGATTTAAACTCAGAATAATAACTCATGTAAAATGTTGTTAAGTTTCACACACACTGGAGCTGCTGCAGTTGTATATATGATGTTTTGTATTGTTTTTTTTGGGGGGGCATGTGGGTGAGGGGGTTTATTAGTCACTTGGTAGTATAGCCCAAATCAAAACATCTACTTGTAAAAAAATAATAAATTACATAAATAAAGAACTTTAATGTCATTTTACTAATGCATACCTTGTTTCTCCTTGGCTGCAACAGTACCTACAGCCCCACCATTGAATGTTGCTATTCAGTCTGCAACAGCCAACCAGCTAGACGTGACATGGGACCCTCCACCTCTAGATGCACAGAACGGAGACATTCAAGGCTACAAGGTTAGATTCCTGGAGAGAATAACATCTCAAACTAACACCAGACTTTTAGCTACATTTAGCATGTGTTTTCTTGCAAGGTTTTTGTTAAAATAGAACATGAACGCATTAAAAAAATGTGTTTCCCTTTATTGAGAGTAGCACATTTAGAAGATTTAACATGTATTTATACCTGCTGTATTCCATTTAGATTTACTTTTGGGAGTTTCAGCGTAAAAATGAGACAGAGCGGCTACGGACTCTTTTCATGCCTGAAAGAGGGGTGAAACTGAAGAACCTCACTGGTTACACCACTTATATGATCAGTGTGGCCCCCTTCAATGCTGCTGGGGATGGACCACGCAGTCCACCAACAAGGGGACGCACCCAGCAAGCAGGTAAATCCAGCAATTAGATGACTATATGTATGCAAATTCTTTAATTAGCATCAAAGAGCAGACGAGTCAGGATAAGGGCGCTCAGGCAAAGCAAATGGAGAGAAAGAAGATGTATGATGCATTGAGAATGAAGAAGCTGAAGACAACTCTAAAAGCATGACATGACAAAAGCAGATAAATTAGAGCATGTACAATTATGTTCATTCATTAGTCATGTTTGTGTGCTGGCGGCAGCGCTAGTTTCAGAGAGCCAAAGCAATGAGCCAACCACAAGAAAAGAATTTGATGTGACACTGATGCTAATCACTGTTGTCAGCATGTCAAACAATGTTAGCTGAACTATACAATGAGCATAAGTTTCAAATCAGCTGACCCCTATTTGGAATTAAATCACTGATGTTTACGTTTTGTCTAAATTGTTGGTGGTTTGTGCTGCGCGTGAAGACCCGTGTCGCTTTTTCTTTCTGGTTTCTGTCTTGTTTTCTGAGGCATGTGACTTTCTGTGTGCATCTACAAACACGTCAAAACACTGTTTATCTCCTAAAAAACTTGCATTAAGGAAGATTTTTTTTGGGGGGTGAACTTTACTTTTGAGTCTCAGACAAGTAAAAAGTCAAAACAAGGATGTTGATAGTTTTATAATTACTCTAACGAAGCAGGTGATGATCTGGAGGGTGTGCAGGGAGCAGCATTTGAGAAACACTTGGCTGACAGCTTCTCCAAGAGTCTCGGCTCCTGTTTGACAAGTTTGAAGACAAACAGAGAAAGCCATGTTCCAAACACAAGCTCAGCCATTTGTAATGGGGTCTAGAGTCTGGTCAGTGTGACTGTGGATTACTGTGACCTGGGTCAGGCAGTGTTTGTTGGTAATCTAGACCCTTTTAACCTGCTTTTATTTTAGCAGTACTGTGGAGGTGACCCAATCAATGCTGTTCAGTTTGTGTACAAGGACAGAGAGTCGCTTCAAAGCCAATAACTTAAAGTTGCAGAACTGCAGCATCCACAATTTTCCCATTTTGCCTCTGGAACTGCAGTAAGAAAACCCAAAGCTTGAGCTGTTCAAAGCTGCAGATGTTGAAAGTAATCACCAAATAGTGGTGAGTTCCAATGAGCCTCCAGGTGGAGTAACAGTTAATATTTCCATACTCATTACACGAATGGCCCCAATTCACATGCACCAACTTCAGTTAGAAAACTTAAGCGCCAGCCAAATAAGTGTTTTGCATGCATAAATAATTTGTTTACATAATCTTATTACAGTATTTCTTTTACACGTCTGTATCATTTCAAAATATACTACTGCATAAAATACTCAGTTTGTTGTATGTTAGTCTTGAATATTTATGGATGTTTGTTTGTTTTTTTGATCATTTACAACATAGTGATGGGTTTCACCTGATTGTAACTGGTGTTTTTTTATGTTTGTATATTTCAGCTCCAAGTGCTCCAAGTTTTATTCACTTCAGCGAGCTGACCACAACCTCAGTCAACGTATCCTGGGGCGATCCTACTTTTCCTAACGGCATCATTGAGGGCTACCGTCTGGTCTACGAACCCTTAACACCTGTAGATGGTAAACTCTCATTCCTACCAGGCTGCTGGCCTGTATGGTAGCTTTATGCACATTGTATTGAGATCACTTTTTGGGAGTGTAGTTATATCATCTGGACATTTGTCCTGATGACATAACTCATTCTTGGGAAAATCTTGGGTTGCCTTTTTTGGTGAAAGCAAACATCACATCTTTTATCAATGCAGCCTTTTATTCATTTATTGCTCTCATCCCGAATACAACATACTGCAACAGTTTCAAATGTTTCAAGTATTTTTAGCATAGTAATTCACCAGCTGCATGTGTAAGTGTGCATTTGGCTTTGCTGAGTGTGCTTGTCCATTGCTTGGCCTGTGTAAGACCTGCTTTACATGTGGTGTGTTTGTCTAGACTCTTCAGTGGCCTGTGCCGACTGTCTTCACTCCCCCTCCCCCCCAGGCGTCAGTAAGACAGTAACGGTGGACGTGAAGGGGAGTGGCCCCCTCTGGTTGAAACTCAGAGATCTAGCTGATAGCGTCACGTACAACTTTCGGATTCGAGCTAAGACCTTCATCTATGGACCAGAAGTTGAGGCCAATATCACAACTGGACCAGGGGAAGGTGAGTCCGAGGGTTTCATTTTGTTGTTTAGAATTAAGACATTGAATTTTTCCAATTGTTGATTTACTTGTAGTAAATGTAGAAAGCAGTCAGAGCAACCCCAGTTTAGAAAATCAGGGGAGTTTTTATGGGGGGTTGAAGCTAACAGCTTCTTAAAGTAGGAAATTTCTGCCTTCTAAAATCAAAAATCAAAACCTTTCCAGCAGTTTGCTTTAACTATTCTATAAATACTTTAGCACTTTGTCTTTTACATGAGAAAGTTCTTTACTTTTATACAGTTTTCCATGTTATATACATGTTTCGTGAATCTTCCCTGTAGCGAATCAGCTGAATTCTTTCTACTATTTGCTAACTAAAGGTCTGAAAAAAAACAAGCTCATACAGATTTTCTATAACTTCACCAAAATTATACAGTTGATCTGCGGTTAGTATTTTGTCAATAGATCAGGAAATTTCTGAGCACTGCTGTTTTGTTGAAGGATGCATTGACAGGGATTGTGCTAATGGTAAAAGATGCATATCGGTGCATCCCGGAACTCACTGGAACTGTGATTATCCACACTGTCTAGTGTCAGTCAGGTCCAAAATAAATTGAAATGAAAGCATCTTAGCATGACTGAGCAGGAATTTTGTCGGCTCATGATTTTAGTGTCAAAATAAACAATGATTTCATGCAAATGTGTTAAGATGTAAAAATATTTAATGTGTTCAGTCTACCTGGAAAAGAATTTAAAGTTTGGGTTGCTGCAGATGAGGATGTTCTTGAATGGTTCCAGCTTTGAGAAGCTGTTTGACTCCCCTGAGAAATCTTTTCTGATTTTCTGAACTGCTCTAACTGCTGTCTTCTACAGATAAGATACTAACTACTCATAATTACTCCACACCACCCTCTTTTTTAAAAAAATATTATTTTACAACATACAGTGGGGCAAAAAAGTATTTAGTCAGCCACCAATTGTGTAAGTTCCCCCACTTAAAAAGATCAGAGAGGCCTGTAATTTTCATCATAGGTATACCTCAACTATGAGAGACAAAATGAGGAAAAAAAATCCAGAAAATCACATTGTCTGATTTTTAAAGAATTTATTTGCAAATTATGGTGGAAAATAAGTATTTGGTCACCTACAAACAAGTAAGATTTCTGGCTTTCACAGACCTGTAACTTCTTTAAGAGGCTCCTCGGTCCTCCACTCGTTACCTGTATTAATGGCACCTGTGTGAACTCGTTATCAGTATAAAAGACACCTGTCCACAACCTCAAACAGTCACGCTCCAAACTCCACTATGGCCAAGACCAAAGAGCTGTCAAAGGACACCAGAAACAAAATTGTAGACCTTCACCAGGCTGGGAAGACTGAATCTGCAATAGGTAAGCAGCTTGGTGTGAAGAAATCAACTGTGGGAGCAATTATTAGAAAATGGAAGACATACAAGACCACTGATAATCTCCCTCGATCTGGGGCTCCACGCAAGATCTCACCCCGTGGGGTCAAAATGATCACAAGAACGGTGAGCAAAAATCCCAGAACCACACGGAGGGACCTAGTGAATGACCTGCAGAGAGCTGGGACCAAAGTAACAAAGGCTACCATCAGTAACACACTACGCCGCCAGGGACTCAAATCCTGCAGTGCCAGACGTGTCCCCCTGCTGAAGCCAGGACACGTCCAGGCCCGTCTGCGGTTTGCTAGAGAGCATTTGGATGATCCAGAAGAGGATTGGGAGAACATCATATGGTCAGATGAAACCAAAATAGAACTTTTTGGTAGAAACTCAACTTGTCGTGTTTGGAGGGGAAAGAATGCTGAGTTGGATCCAAAGAACACCATACCTACTGTAAAGCATGGGGGTGGAAACATCATGCTTTGGGGCTGTTTTTCTGCAAGGGGACCAGGACGACTGATCCGTGTAAAGGAAAGAATGAATGGGGCCATGTATCGTAAGATTTTGAGTGAAAACCTCCTTCCATCAGCAAGGGCATTGAAAATGAGACGTGGCTGGGTCTTTCAGCATGACAATGATCCCAAACACACCACCCGGGCAACGAAGGAGTGGCTTCGTAAGAAGCATTTCAAGGTCCTGGAGTGGCCTAGCCAGTCTCCAGATCTCAACCCCATAGAAAATCTCTGGAGGGAGTTGAAAGTCCGTGTTGCCCAGCGTCAGCCCCAAAACATCACTGCTCTAGAGGAGATCTGCATGGAGGAATGGGCCAAAATACCAGCAACAGTGTGTGAAAACCTTGTGAAGACTTACAGAAAACGTTTGACCTCTGTCATTGCCAACAAAGGCTATATAACAAAGTATTGAGATTAACTTTTGTTATTGACCAAATACTTATTTTCCACCATAATTTGCAAATAAATTCTTTAAAAATCAGACAATGTGATTTTCTGGATTTTTTTTCCTCATTTTGTCTCTCATAGTTGAGGTATACCTATGATGAAAATTACAGGCCTCTCTGATCTTTTTAAGTGGGGGAACTTACACAATTGGTGGCTGACTAAATACTTTTTTGCCCCACTGTATATCATTTTAATTGTTTGTTTTATAATGTTATTATCCCCTGTTAGGAGCCCCTGGACCCCCTGGCGAGCCGTTCATCACACGCTACAATTCAGCCCTGACCATTCACTGGACTGGTGGAGACCCCGGACGAGCCCCCATTACACGCTACGTCATTGAGGCCAGACCCTCAGGTGGGAGTCTTTGATGATCCCTACATGCGTAAACACCCTACCTTGTTTTAGCTCCTGTGACTTTGTGAATAAGGGAAGCGATGTGAACATCTGCTGCCTTAGAATCTGTCTCTGGTCTTTTAATGGGTTATTGATTCAGTCACTGCAGTTGAAAGAATTGGCATCCTGTTTCAGTTGTGAATGACACGTCCTGGTAGGATGAAGCGGGTGATGGATGTCTCTCTGGGAGGGGGGTGTTTCACTGCCTCCAGGTAAAAACTAAGCAGTGGACTGCAGGATGGTGATACATTTATTCCCAAACCAAAGGCCCTAACAGTTTCCTCTTGTCCCCAGAAGTTAAATCACCTGTTTTAAATGTGTCCAAGTTCTGCAACTGGACGATGAACTCTCGTGTTGTCTCATGTTTTTGAACTGTATTAAAAGTGTCACAGTTGCATTGATATTTACAAGCAGCAATGCGTAATGAATGATCCCTGACAGGATTTTCTGTAGCAAGCTCTGAGTCATCTAACTGCCTCATTTGAAAAACGGCCGTGCTGCTGTTTACATTGTTGATTTGGTTGCCGTAAACTTTTACGAGAGCTGTAAAATTGATGGATTATGTAATATTTGTAGGAATTATCAATTACTTCAAGAGCTGCAAGCCAGCCAAGTGCGTTATATCAAAAAGAAACAAACAACCTGTTAGCAATGACACAATGACATTGTTTAAATGGTTTGGTGCTTAAATAATATTCTCAGCTTCCATTCGCCTAAAAGAAAAATATATTTCTGTTCCAGATGAGGGTTTGTGGGACATCTTAATCAAGGATATTCCCAAGGATGCAACATCACACACCTTCAACATGGATATACTCAAACAAGGTGTCAGTTATGACTTCCGGGTAATTGGAGTCAACGACTACGGCTACGGCTCTCCGAGTCTACCTTCTCCTTCGATATCTGGTGAGCTTTCATGTATTTGTTATTAGATGTGAATGAAATGAATTTACGTTACATTTCAAACTTAATTAAATCCCCTCGAGTCTTTAAGACTTCACAGAAATATGTCTACATATTTTTAACAGGCGTGAATTTTCAATTTTCCTCATATTTCGTTTAGCTCAGAAAGTGGCCCCTTTCTACGAGGAGTGGTGGTTCTTGGTCGTGGTGGCGCTGGTGGGGCTCATCTTCATCCTGCTGCTGGTCTTCATCCTCATTATTAGAGGACAAAGCAAGAAATATGCAAAAAAGTCGGAATCAGGTGAGTGCGCAGAAACGATTGATGAAAACCTTTCGCTTTTCAAACAGGGGTGTGAAAAATCCAGAATCTGATGATTTTCTTTTTTCCTATATAGCATTTGAAGAAAAGATTCACCGATTTGCACATTTCAAACATTTCAGGGCTTTGAACTCATCGTGTCATTAGCTTAGAATGGTCAAACTGAAATATAGAAAAAGCGAGGAGGAAAGCTGGAATAGGGGACATACTTGTCTATTCAGTGCAGCTCTGACATCAGCGGGTATTTCCTCTTAGCTCAGCACTTTTCAGAGGCTATTTGGCAGCCAGGAAGGGGAGGGGGTGGGGTCCCTGTGGGTCATTGCCCATCTTTCTAACTGACAGAGAAAAAACAAGAGGTTCCTTCTCACTCCAACACAAAGACACTCTCAAAGCCTGCGTCTTGGAATCTGGCCCTGGCAATTGAACCTACCAAGTGTGTTTTTTGTGTTTGTGTATCGTCACTTGACCTTTGAGTAGCCTTGAAGTAAATATGGAGGTCCACCCTTGCCTGTGGCACCTAAAGAGATTTTTTTTCCAACCTGAAACATGTCAAACAGCATCTTGCTGAAACATTATTCTGTTAGAAAAGTGCATGAGAAAAACATGTTAGCATTTTATCGTTCATGGCTAGCAGTCAGAAAAAAAAATCATCTTGTATTCATAATTTTTACAGAATGTCAGAATTTATTTAGGTTTTCTTCAATAAACCACTAGAGATATTTTATGAGTTGTTTTAGCAGTAACTTTTAAAACATAAAATTTCCGATTCTGACCAGACTTAATACTTCAGAATTTTTGGAGGCAGTTTTATTCCCTTTCTTGCAAAGTTAGATGTGAAAATCGATCTCTCTCCGGTTGCTCTCTTGTTGCTCTCCGCTCATGGTTAAGGTTACAAGGCTACGGCCAGAAATCAGTTAGATCAGCTAACAAAGACAGACTGGGTAAAGGAAAACGCAGCAATACTTTCTCTGTGAAGTGAAAAAGTACACAGTCCAGGCAGCTGGCCGTTCCCTGAGGCAGCATCAGGCTCAGGCAAGGATATTTACTACACTGATCTTTTCATCTAACTTTTAGATAAGAAAAAGGATGAAAAGTACATTTCCCTGTATTTGGCTCTAATTGTATTTAACCAAAATCGCAGTAGACTCTACCATGAAGACACAAAACCTCCAAATTCAGTTTGAATCTAATAAATAGCATCTTCAAATTTGAAATTAATTAGCTTTTTCCATCTTCTTGAACACTAATCTGCCTGTCCCCCTGGCCTGTGGTCACACAGTGTCTATGTACGTGTGTCCAGGTAACAACTCCAACTGTAACGCTCTGACCCACGGAGACATGGTCAGCCTGGATGAAGGCCGCTTCCCTGCTCTGGAACTCAACAACCGACGGCTGTCTGTGAAAAACTCTTTCTGTCGGAAGAACGGCGTCTACACCAGGTAAGTTCACTTTAAAGTAAAAAACTTCATCTAATGTCAGAGATTTTTTATTTTTTTTTTAGCTTTGATGACACTTGCTATTTAAACTCAGCATATAAAATAACTAACTCTGTTTTAATGAGTGTCTCTGGATCCCCAGCTTCATTTAGTTTAAACCCAGCGCTTTGAGTGACACCTGTGCTACGAACACTGCAGGGACTGATTCATTAGGTCTGACCTGACTGCAGACTTTGAATTAATTCATTAGAACCTGTTTACACGAGAGTTGGGTTTAGAAACAGCTGCTGTCATGTAGCTGAAAACTGTAGAAAGGTTTGCAGTAAACAGAAACCTGTTTATACATGGATATTATATAATTTGAAGGAGTTTGCAAAAAAAGAAAGTAAGACTTTTTTTATTCTCAAAGCTTCGGCTTCCTTTCTGTCCACACTGTTAACGTTTAAGTTTTTTATGTAGAGGAATATGAGATACATATGTAGATGTGTGCCTTGTTTTACACGTCAGTCTGCAACTGTGACCTTGAGGACAGATCAAAGCAGCCACGGGTCTTTGAGAAGCTTCCAGGCAGCTTGTTACTTCTGTGTCTCCTGACTTGAAGGGGGAAACTGGGAGTGAAAGAATGCACAGATGTACTCAGAGAATCAGCTGTCTTTGAACTCAGCCCATAGTTGAGAAACCCAAATCCCAACACCTGAGCCTCCGCTTACAGATTAATGCAGCATCTTGATCTCTGGTCTCCGAGTACCAAAGACTGGATAAAACCTCCAGCTTTATACTTGGATAAGAAATCACACAATCTTAATCCCTCTGTACTCAGTCTAATTCAGAGTCATGTCAGACAGTAAATGTCATTTACATTTGATTTCATGCTGATTTTGCTTTTTCTGTGTGAAATTCAGAGTTAAACATGGAGAACCAATGATATTTAAGGTCACTGTAGATTTTTTGTATTTTTTATTTTGTTCCATTTTTGTTGACTCAAAGCACAACATATTTATATTGTATTAATTATAGAACTTTTACAATGGCAAATATCAACACTTTGGTGCAGAGATCTGCTTTGTTCTCCAATCAGTGTGACACCAGCACAAAGGATTAAAGTCTATGCAGCAGCCAATAAAAGATGACCTTTAATGTAACACCTACATGTAAAAGATAAGAAATACTCAGCTTTGACTTTCCTTCCAAGGTGGTTTTATAACCACCTTGAAGCCTTTAGCCAACAAACAACCAACAGTCTTAAAGGACCTGCAGTAATAAAACTGAATTTGCAGTGTTGTATTTAAAGCTACTGAATTGTCACTGTTATCTGCTAAGACATGCCCTTCTCTCAGAATGTGCAAGACAAAGAAGACTGGTCTGTCACATGAGTGAGACGTCTCTGTTTGCATGAATCTCACGCATCCAATGAAAATGTTTGCAACATTTTATTAAACCGTGCATGAAAATTTTCACCAAAAACCCAAAACGTGAGGCTCCAGCTTCAGAAGTTTTGGTGAATAAGTATCATGTGTATTGAGGTTGTGACTGCAGTATCCCAGTATTTCCATTACAGTGCAGAAGTGAATCAAAGGTCCATATAACAACCCTACAGTCGGCCTAACAGTCGAGAAAACAGTCAGAAAATCCATAACTGTTTGATCCAAAAACACCTAATGATCTAGTTTACAAGACGGGCTTCCTGGTCAGTCACACGTGGTTAGTTAACCTTATATTCATCAACATTCAGAACCAAAAAAGCATTTCAGATGAGAGGTGAAATTTGTTGGAAGTCCAACTACCATCTATTCCAACATTTAAAATCTCCTGGAAGGAAGAAGGATTTTAAATCCTGCACATACCTCTGGAAGTCTAGAATAAACCTGCCAGAACCTGAACTGATTTTTATCAAACTAAAAAAGAAAAACGAATGTCAGAGTCGACATCACAGTTCAAAATATTTCTTGATGAAGATGAATACATTAAAAAGTATTTCCATTTACCTTCAGAAGTTTGAAACCAACATTGACAGTCTAGTTTGAGGAGCTTTCAGGGAAGTAATTCAGTGTAGGTTAACATGGTATTAAACACTCTTGACTGACAAAGCTCTTGAACACTTCAGACATGCTAATGAGTCCCTTTAGGCGAATATAGTATGAGGAGCGACCAATACTGAGTAAAGACCAGGAGCATATTTAATTTCACTCCCCGGTTCTCATTCCTTACCTGACACACTGCTGAAGTTTACTGCAAGAGGATTAAGTGGACCCTTCTCGGTCCGAGTGAGAGGGCTGATAAATAATTTAAACCTCACTCGACAGTGTATAAGGCTCAAGAAGAAGAGGCAAAAGTGGGCGTCAATCTTTCAGTGTTTTTATACTGGCAATTTATCATAAGGTCCCAGTAGGCTCACAGTAACATTGCTTCACTCTGACTCAGTTTTTTGTTTGGCTCTGTTAAAATTCCGAGACCTTGTAAGGAATGAAAGTAGCTCAGGGTTTCTGTTCTAATATCTCAGCAGAATAAATGTTTAATAGAAACTAAAAGAAACGTGTTTTCATTATTCAGCATTTAACCATCATTTATTGCTATTAAGTTGATTGTTGCTTATTAAAGACGACAGTTATTTTAGCAGTTGTTAGTACATTGAAATTTTGTAAATGTCTGTGAAAATTGACATAAACATGGCAGCCTACTGCAAATATAAGAATCACTTGTCACGCCATCTTCAAATCCAATTAATATTAAACAATGGCTGCAAAATAGTTTTTCAATTTAAAATTTTAAAAAGTCTCCTCTCAGATTGTTCATGGTGATCAGTTTTTAACATTCACAGCAGAATTTACATTTTCCGTGTTTTTATACAGACCTGAAATAAAATGTCTTGATATACAGCAATCAGTATTTTATTTTTTAAAAGTGCATTTTTGTTTATAAAAATCAATTTTAAAGGTACAGTATGTGAGAATTTTACAGTGAAATAATCACACAACAGTCTAATGTCCCATCAATGTTGAAAATAAATTCACATTGTAACAGATCTCAATCTCCGCCGGCTGGGTGGTCGCTAGTTTCTGTCATTTTAAAAAAGCTAGCCCGGACCAGAATTATTATTTACACGTCCAGACTTCCTGGTTCCATAACGAATCACATGTGAGTCTGCAAGGCTGCCAAGTCTTCAACACAAGCAGCTGTAGTTCCACAATTACCAGCAGCAAAAATAAATAAACCACAACATTCCTCTAACTGAGCAGCAGATCTGCACGTGATGGGGCGTTTAAATGCACTTAGGAAAACTCAACACTGAACAAATAAACCTTCAGACATTCCTAAAATTGAACAAATACAAGAGAAACTAAACTACGATCAACATTGGAACGGGATTTGACGACAAGGTCTAATTCTTACATACTGTACCTTTAATAACTAGTGAAATTTACATAACATTTTTACAGTGAACAAAATTAAGAAAATAACGAAAACATTTTACTTGCATTTTCTTGAATAATGCAGAACATTTTTCTACGTATAGGTGAGAGCAGCAGCTGTTTTATCATATATTAACATAATAAATAAATAATAAAATAATAAATTATCTCAACTCCAGAAGATTTGCTAGTTTTATCCACACAATTTATCCAAGGTTTCCATTTTTCATCAAAGAGAAAACAAAAGTCATTCAACATCAAATTTGTTCCAAATCATTATATAAGAGTTCCCTGTTGTTGAAGCTTGACTTCTTGCCTGAAGTTTAAGTGAATTAACTTCAGCTTGATTTAAGTCATCAAGTGTAACCAAATTACAGCTTGCATGATTTCCCTGCAGAGCTTTCTGTTTTGTCCACACTGAACTCTAAGGACCACCCCGTATGAAAACTGCTGGAATGTATCAACAACTTTTTTTTTTAAATGTGCCTTCCACATAAATTAATTTAGAAAACACTTATGCAAATGCAGTTTGAATGCATAAAGCAGCTGTGTGTGCTGCGGTAATTCCATGAACAGTGACTGGCGGCCGACCCTGCAGCCCAGAAAGTCAACAGGAGTCAGTACGTCTCGGTTGTCTCCGCCAAAGCAGCACCAATCTGCAAAAACAGATGGATGTTTGTCTAACAGGACCAGCGAAATCAGAAAATATGGAGGAGATTTAGTAGAATGAGATTTTTTTATACACCCTACATTTATAAAATAAGTGAAACTCACCATTTTTTGGGAAACACTCACTGTATTTTCTCAAATCTTTCAGTTTTCATTAACACTGAACAGCCTTCTTTGTCCTCCCCGCTACAAGGAAGGATCCTTTCTTTGCACTGAGCTCAGATCTGAGTGGCACATTTGATCAGCTCGGCATGCCACTCACACTTTAATCCTTAGCATCATTGGTGTTGACTGAGATAACATTTGCTGGAGGCTGCTTTTTGTTTGATGACCCCTGCAAGAATTCTGTTTATAATTTAGTCACAAGAGCCAAGTGGTTTGACATTCCACAGCCCAGAGTGAGGGTTGAATCAAGGATTTATTCATTCCAAGAGATGCTGGTTGTAAGCAGGAAACTCATGAACGTCCCATGATTCTCATCAAGTTGCACTCATATACTTACATTCACATGCAGAAGGACCAACTGTGTCAGGCAATAAGTGATTACAATGTAATATGTATTTCTTTTTTGCTCATCTTAATTCATTTGCTGTTTTGAACTGTGAAAAAATTATGAATTGATTTGCACACCAATCAAGCTCCTACTAAAGTTTATTATTTGTTTGTATGAACAATCAAGTACTGGATGAGAGATCAAAACATTTTAAATTAATTTCAATAATTTGATGATTATTTTTACTAGTTTGAGTTGTTTATCTTGTGCTGCCAAAAAGCAATTTTCTTGTGAATTTTGGTTATAACTCCAGTTTTACTTTTCTTAAAAAGAGGTTGGAATAATGTGGAGAAGTTGTTTAATTTTTTAGTTTCACTTTGATGATATTGAGCACCAGTGTTGAGTAAACTGTGATTATATTCACATTTAAAGCTGACTTTTAAATGTTACGGGGAAATGCCAAAGCAGTATTATGGCTGATTGATCTTTTACATTAAACTGTCTTTTTCATCTCATCCTTTTATCCAGGTCTCCTCCCAGACCCAGTCCAGGCAGCCTCCACTACTCAGATGAGGATGTGAGCACCAAGTACAATGACCTGATCCCTGCTGAGAGCAGCAGCCTGACTGAAAAACCCTCAGAAGTGTCTGACTCACAGGTACAGTAGCAATACTCACTTTATCCCACATCTTCTCTGATCTCAGTCCTGTCTGCAAAAAGCAGCATTTGTTTCATTTTTGTGCCTGTCTGTGTGTGCAAACTGTCATCTCTCTGAATTCATTCCGAATTCAGCTTCCCTTTGTCAGCTGTGCTGCATATTTTGTCTGTTCTCGCTGTCTCTTTTTCTTTTGTGTGTATGTGTGTGTGTCAGTCACCTGAGTGTATTTGGCCTGCAGAGGTCATAAAATGTAGCTGTGGCTAATGCATTTGGAGAGATGAGAGATTAATGACTCTGCTCACTGGAAGCACAGCAGTTTTTCAAAACCTGTGGAGAAAGCCACTCAGCAAACTTCCACCTGAGATCCAGGCCACTGCACTCAGTCACTCCTTTTGTTATGTAAGATGTCAGGGAGGGGATTCACGCTGAAAATGTCACTGTAGAGCCAGCTATGTGTTTAAAGTTTCCACTCCAGCCGAACAGTCTGTGTGAAATTTCCTTTTCAGTAAGGCAGGTCAGAGTGATCTCAGTGGAAAACTACTGTAATAAATTGACTTTTCCTTTTTCTGTGGCAGAGACTGGTCATTTAAACATAATAAATAATCAGAAGTCATGGTTTTTAGACTTTTATAGTCCTCTCCTCACTCCGTCGATAGAATATAGCTCACTAACTATAAATATATGGATATAGATCATTAAAAATTTTTTGCTGAAATGTCTGCTACAAGCTCATCCAAACTGCTTTTGCTGAGTAAGTGAGTAAAATCAATAATTTGTTCTTTTTTCTTTGTGTTGATCAGAATGTTTGTCACCCTGAGTTTTGCTATTCTCCAACACCCTCTAATGCGTCACCTTAATATATGTTGTTGCTGATTTTTACAAACCCTCTTTCTAAGATAAAGTTTACATAAAAAACATCTTCATGAGGCTTTGTGCTCAGCCTTCCCTCTGTATTTTTCGTCTCATCTAGGAATTCTTTACCCTGTGCATTTCTCAAATTATCTTCCAACACCTCTCAGATAAGCATGTCTCTGATGTGAATTCTGCAGCCAGAAATCTCTCCTTGCCAGGCCTTATCGAGTCCTAAGTCCTATTTCCAGATCAAGTGAAAATCTCTTTACAATGAATTGCTACAGACAGGACCTTTCACAGCACCATAACGTCCCCTCAAACGAAGCATTTTGAAATTTCATCATCCGTCTGACATATCTTCCATTTGTACTTCAGTGTTGTCAAACACAGCCCTAATGCGGCGAGATGATGACACCCGTCTGGTGCCACGCTTCACAGTGAAGGGCTTGACGCTTGTTTTTGAAGGACTGAAACTTACAGAGCCCTGCCTGTTACCCTAGGGCTACTGCCAAACCCCTGACAGGCTTCCATATCAGCACCCACTAGTGCTTTGGAAGTCCAGGAATGCTCTTTGAAGTTTTATTGAGCGGATAACTCTGAGCTATCTGTATGACACGGAGCTGCCTGTCCTCTTTAATCCCCTGGGCCTTCCTCAGCAGGTATAAGTTGACTATTGTGCTTCTCGTCAGGACAAGATTTGGAGAAAGCTAACATTGACTTGGCAGCGCAACAATGCCAGTGTTACTGTTCTGCTATGAACCCTATGGACTTTATTTTTTTCTCTCTCTCTTTTTTTAGAGGCACAGGCTTTCTCATTTTCCAAGGTTGTCTCTGTGGCAGTGTCTTTTGTGTGTCATTTAAGGCTGGAAACTGGTCGAAGACGGATGATCTCATCTCTGAGTCAGAAATGGATTGTAGATTATACTCTCTGCTCAGCAGCATTCCATGGGAGAAAAATGAAAGTGTCTCCTTTTTCTTCCACATACTTTCTTTTCCCTCTGCCTCCATCTTTTGTTTCCTTCCTTCTCCTTCCCACTTCATCTCACTGAAGCTTAATCAGTTGATATTCAACAGGGAATACTTACTGTAATACTTATATTATCGGTAGTAATAGCACAGTACTTTGTCTTGTTCAAGATGTCATTGCCTAAGATAAAACAAACTTACGATGACAAATAAAGATGACTTTGCACTAGTAATATCTACAAATCCTGTTAGACACAATACAAATGAATAAGAAACATGATGCGGAAATCATTGCCGAATACTAACAAACAAAGGAGTTGTGACGAAACAAGTACAGGCCGTTCGAACTTGGGTTTTATCGCCACCTGCGTAGTTTGAGAGGTAAAAACTGAAAGGGAAGTTGTTGACCTGTTTTCACACCCACTATGAAGGTAAGAACACCTGTGGAGCTAAAATATTCAACAGAAACCTCAGAAAAATGTTTTTTAATGGAAGGGCCTCTTTGAAGTCAAAAGAAATATGAAGCTAAAGAAAGTCTTCAAGGATATTTTGAGGCTATACTTGGATTTACTCTGTGAGCCAGATGGAAATGACATCTATGCTATGACGGAGTATGTGACTGACTATAACCTGTGTGTGACCAACATGGGGTGCTTCCCCAATACAACATTTTTAATTGAAATGTCCTGGATGACTAAGAATCTACACAAACATCTAGACCAAGCCAGTAAACGGAACATGTTTTTCAATCGGTTCCATTCAGAAACAAGCTCAACATCTTCCTCCCCTGATTCCAGCCAAACAGACCTCCCACCCTCCCTTCACTCACAGCTTCCCTGTCACACAGTCATGTTCCATCATCTCCAACATCAGAAGACTGTGTCCCTTTTGCTCCCCTCCTGCCTGTCTGTATCTCGCAGTCCGGTGAAGAAAAAAGCTGGCAAGATTAAGAAGGGACAATATTTCAGGTCTACAGGGTGTTAGCCCTATAGTCTTGAAGACCTGTGTAGATTAGCTATTTGGGATTCTGCAGTACCTTAATCTGATCTAGGAGAAGGTTCTGATGCTACAGAGGACAAAGCAGGCAGCCCTTTGATTTCTCCTGAGCATTTAACACAATTCAGTCTGTTTTACTGTGTAAGAAACTCCAGAAGACACAGGTGGATGCCTCCACAATCACCTGGATTAATGACTACCTGACAAACAGACCACAGAGTGTGAGAAGGGTTGTGAGTGTGACCAGTTGATTAGCAGCACAGGGGCACACAGAGGACTGTATTGTACACTCACATTTCCTTTTCATTCTGAACACCTCAGACTTTCAGAACAAGTCAGAGTCCTGCCATCTGCAGAAATACTCAGACTCTATAGTTTTGGGGTGTTTTAAGGGTGGAGAAAAGACTGAGTTCAGAGAACTGGTGGACCACTTTTTGGTATTTTGTGAGAACAATTGTCTCTTCTTGAATGTGAACAAAATCCAACAAGATTGCATAATATAATCACATCTGCAGATACCCGTTGAGGTAGCAATGTCAGAGTAATTGACTTTGAACAAACTGATAAAGAAGGCTGGTTCTGTTCTGGGGACTGATCTGGAGCCTCTTGAGTTTAGAATGATGTTTTTAATGAAAAACGTACTGGAGAAAAATGGGATGATGAAGAGCATCCACTTATTAACACAGTAACTCAACACAACAAAGTATCTTCAGTCAGAGGCTTCTTCAGACCCCCTGTACACAGACCGCTACAGGAGATCCTTTATGCCCACAGCTAGTCATATATAATGACTCTCTGACTCTACAGCACATAGTTAAGTAGTGTCACCATAAAGATTATTCAGACAAAAATAAACGCAGACTTGTGACATGACATCATTGTACAACATGGTAAAACACCTATACCTTTTCTAAGATACCTGCTCATTACTATAACATGTTTAATCCATCAATTAATCCTTTAAGACCTCAGTAAAAAACATTGTCAAGTGACGGTAATGTAGAAAAGTAAAATTACCTAAAAAATAGATCAGATGGGGCTTGAGTCTGTTGTGCAGTGGTCAACAGATTAACACCCAGTGGATTGAGCTCGCTGAGTGCTGGAAAATATGTACTGTGAATGTGATGGGCCTCCTCCAGGACTGCATACTGTTATTGACTGAGTCTCAACCCCCATTGTGTTCACTTCATCAAGAAGAGAGCTGCCGACCGCTCCCCCCTCCCATCATCCCTGTTCTACTGGTAATAACCCATAACTAAAGGACAAAGGGCTGACCCAGTCTTTGCTATCTGAATATGCAGTAATTTGGGGGGATGGGGGAAATCTTTATTGCAAGATTTATTTTTTAAATCATACGTCATTGTTCTGTAAACCACAGCAAAAAGCATCTGTATATTTAGATTTATTTGGAAGTGATCTCTATTTAAAAAAACAGAATAGATTAGTTTTAGCAAGCTGAGGTCAAAGGTCAAAGGTCTCTAAGATAAATTGTCTAATCAAATGCCTCGTATACTGATAATGACTATTTTATCTCCAGCAAATAGTAATAAAATGCACAACCATTTCTCGTATTTTCCTAACTGACATTTTTCTTCTGTTTATGCTGATAAGCAGGAACACAGAACAACTTATCATGCTGATCATAAATAAACTACTGTCAAGTGGTTTTATGAGTTAATTATGTTGATTTCTTAATCTCTTTCACTGCCTAATTTAACATCAAAATTATGAAAAAATGTTAAATAATTAACACTGGCTGCCTGCTATGTGTCTGTCTTACACATTTCATTGCATAAATAAGACGGTTGTTCCCTTGAGGCTGAGGTGCAATGCTGCATTTCATGCCTAAAGTCTGCTTCTTTCACAGCATTCAGCTGGAGTAATTGGCTTGTAATGAGCTGGAATAAGGAGCTGTAGCACCCGCCGTGATGCCCCAGAGGCAAATCGTTAAGCATCTTTACTTTTGGTTCCTCAGCTGGATCCTTGAGTTATTAATACTGGTGATAACCTAAAAGTAAAAGGCAGAAATATAGGAGTGATGTTAACTTTTATGTTGAGCATTTTAGGGGTCAGAGCATCTGTTATGCACAATTCTTAGCTGGAAGGTTCTCTATGATTACTGTGTCTGATTAAACCCATAGATACACAACTGAATTCACGTTTCAGCGTTCAGTGCAGCATTGTTTGTTTTAGGGTGAAGTTTTGCCATCAGTGTCTCAGATGTTGAGCCGTTGATGACCTACTTGTCAGGTTACTGTGTTGCCTAATACATTGGCTTGATTGGAATGTTTTTCTAATCTTTAGCTTTTAACATCATTACTGATAGACAGCAAAAACATCATGTTTGATTATCTCTTTAAAGATTAAAAAAACATTACAAAAAAATTGTAAGTGGGTTGCTTATGCAATTCTGTATTTGAGTTACTTGGCAAAAAATAGGTAGTTGAGATTATTATCTTCTATTTAACATCAAACTTATTATCTTTTTTATTTTTTTTATTTTATTGTTTATAGATTTATGAACTCTACCAATATCTTGGAATGAAAAGCCCTTTGGCAATGGAGGAATGAACCATGCTGATGGAGATCTGAGACCATCACCATATAGTACAGACCAAAAGTTTGGACACACCTTCTCATTCAAAGAGTTTTCTTTATTTTCATGACTATGAAAATTGTAGATTCACACTGAAAGCATCAAAATGTGGCATCATATACTGAACAAAAAAGTGTGAAACAACTGAAAATATGTCATATTCTAGGTTCTTCAAAGTATAGCCACCTTTAGTTGATTGCTGCTTTGCACACTCTTGGCGTTCTCTTGATGAGCTGCAAGAGGTAGTCACCTGAAATGATCTTCCAACAGTCTTGAAAGAGTTCCCAGAGATGCTCAGCACCTGTTAGCTCGTTTGCCTTCAAGCTGCGGTCCAGCTCACCCCAAACCATCTCGATTGGGTTCAGGTCCGGTGACTGTGGAGGTCAGATGACCTGACCTCCACAGTCACCGGACCTGAACCCAAGATGGGGTTCAGGTCCAGTGACTGTGGAGGTCAGGTCATCTGTCACAGCACCCCATCACTCTCCTTCTTGGTTAAATAGGCCTTACACAGCCTGGAGGTGTGTTTGGGGTTATTGTCCTGTTGAAAAATAAATGATGGTCCAACTAAACGCAAACTGGATGGAATAGCATGCCGCTGCAAGATGCTGTGGTAGCCATGCTGGTTCAGTATGCCTTCAATTTTGAATAAATCCCCAACAGTGTCACCAGCAAAGCACCCCCACACCATCACATCTCCTCCTCCATGCTTCACGGTGGGAACCAGGCATGTAGAGTCCATCCGTTCACCTTTTCTGCATCGCACAAAGACACGGTGGTTGGAACCAAAGATTTCAAATTTGGACTTATCAGACCAAAGCACAGATTTTCACTGGTCTAATGTCCATTCCTTGTCTTCTTTAGCCCAACAAGTCTCTTCAGCTTGTTGCCTGTCCTTAGCAGTGGTTTCCTAGCAGCTATTCTACCATGAAGGCCTGATTCACACAGTCTCCTCTTCACAGTTGTTCTAGAGATGTGTCTGCTGCTAGAACTCTGTGTGACATTGACCTGGTCTCTAATCTGAGCTGCTGTTAACCTGCGATTTCTGAGGTTGGTGACTCGGATGAACTTATTCTCCACAGCAGAGGTGACTCTTGGTCTTCCTTTCCTGGAGCGGTCCTCACGTGAGCCAGTTTCTTTGTAGTGCTTGATGGTTTTTGTGACTGCACTTGGGGACATTTTCAAAGTTTTCCCAATTTTTCAGACTGACTAACCTTCATTTCTTAAAGTAATGATGGCCACTCGTTTTTCTTTACTTAGCTGCTTTTTTCTTGCCGTAATACAAATTCTAACAGTCTTTTCAGTCGGACTATCAGCTGTGTGTCTACCTGACTTCTGCACAACACAACTGATGGTCTCAACCCTATTTATAAGGCAAGAAATCCCACCAATTAAACCTGACAGGCCACACCTGTGAAGTGAATACTATTTCAGGTGACTACCTCTTGAAGCACATCAAGAGAATGGCAAGAGTGTGCAAAGCAGTAATCAAAGCAAAAGGTGACTACTTTGAAGAACCTAGAATATGACATATTTTCAGTTGTTTCACACTTTTTTGTTCAGTGTATAATTCCACATGTATTAATTCATAGTTTGGATGCTTTCAGTGTGAATCTACAATTTTCATAGTCATGAAAATAAAGAAAACTCTTTGAATGAGAAGGTGTGTCCAAACTTTTGGTCTGTACTGCATGTATCACGTGTGCTGTGCAATATTCAAGAAGAAATCTGTTTTATGAAACTTTGACTCAAGCATTTTGTGTCTGTGTGGAAAAAATTGAAAAAGATGATCAAAGTAGGCTGAAGAGAACAAAAATCTTCTGAAACTATCAGCATCATTTCAGTGGGATGCTATTCTGAACTAAATGGTCCTTTTTTGCTTTACTCCTGCAAAACACCTTTTGTACAATGGAATATGCCTCATTGGTAAAAATTATCCACTGACAATTTTGGCAAAGTTGGTTGTGCATGCATTCAATTTGGCCAGGTAATTAATCACACATTGGCCAACCAGTTGGCAGCATGCTTTCATTGTAATTAGCTGACCATGAGCAAACCTCAGTTTCTTTTTGTTCTTTGCATGGAACTGCTCTGTAAACCAACCTTCATCAAGGTGGAGTCAAACAGAGTTAAAAATTAAAACATTAGTTTTTGCTTCTGAAGCTTCTAAGCGTCTGAAATCAAGCAGAGTCTGTAAATTCACTGTTTTCATGTTTTAACATTTTACAGAATCCACACAGAAAATGGCAAAAATTGTCTAAAAATAGAGACATCAGTAAATGTACTTCTTTTTCTTTATGGTTTACTAATTTATTAAATTTGTCTTAAAAAATCAGTTTTTAATGCTCTTTGGACATTAGCTTATTATTTAGGTACATTATTTTTAATTCAGTCTTCAGGGAAACACTCTTTTTTTAGGCTATTTAAGAAAAGATCTATAACTCGTTTATTATAATCTCATGAGACCACCAGTCTTTTGTGTACATGTGACTGAAAACTTAATAAAGATCTTAATTGACACATGTTCTAATGGTAATTTGTGACTAACAGCCTTTAACAGACATGTGTTCATATTTCTTTAGTTGAGCGATCCAAAGGGTTTGCGTGTCTCAGCATGGCATACAGTTTGCTTGAAAATTAAAAACGGATAAATGAAAGACAAAATAAATGTCATGCTTAAAAACTAAATTCAGGAACGGACCAGTATCTTAAAGTTGTATCATTATGAAAAACCATCCAGCCTACCTAACAAATGCATTGACCTTTAGTTGAACCATCTGCACAATGATTTTAGATTTCTCTGCCAATTCTGAAAGAATATATGCATGCTTATTTGGGTTAATGTTAATGTTAATAGAAATAAATTGTTTCTATCAGGCTTCTTGAAACTAAATAAATGTGAAAACATAACCTACCTTGTTCTTTGCTAAATGATTATGTGTAGACATGTTCATTTATTTTTTGCATTCATGCCAATTTGTTTTGCTTGAATGACTCACAAATCATAGTTTAACAAACACCAACATAAAATCAGTGACGTCAAACTAAAAATGAGTGAAAAAGCAGAAAGAATTCCAGGAAAAACAGCAAAACGATTATTCGAAAATCAGTCAGGCTTCTTCAAACTGAACCATACAGAAAAGGAAGGTGATAAAAGACTTGTGTAGTACTGTCCTTTGTTGTGATCATCACCATGACTCGGCCATTTTAACCATTCTATTAAAGTGATGTACTGTAAAACCCATTGTTTTGTTCACCCATAGGAGGCGCTGGTGTTTTCATATGGGACAGGTGGCCTACATACACTTCCACTGCATTTGGTGAGGTTCCTGTGGCTGCCTGCTTTATATGTTTGTAGTATTTTAGGTGAATGGCTCCAAAGTGATCTCCATCAAGTCCTTAACTCTAATTCTCATATTTTATGAGTTTAATGGAGTTCTCTTCACTATAAGACACCAAATCCTGTATTTGAGGTGGTGTGGCTTTAAAGAGCTTCAACCAAAAAGTTCGATTGATTGGTTAAAGTCTCAAAGATAAAGGGAACTTTGTCATGTTGTTTTGATGGTCTGTCTACTGTGCACGCTTCAGTAACCAGCCATCGTGTCATGCTTTGATCATCTTTGACCATTTTGTCCATGTGTACTTGTGCCGTTTTGTAAAATCCATTTGTGTGCATGTGTATTTGTTGTTTGAAAAGGGATGACTGAATTGATGTTTTGGATTAACACGGTAACTTCATGCTCATTTTCATCTTTAGCTTTAACATCTGTACTAACTACAGTGTGTTAACTCCAGAAATCAATGTCTTTGTCTTCTCTTTCAGGGCAGCGACAGCGAGTACGAGGTCGACCCAAACCGACAGAAGACCCACTCCTTTGTCAACCACTACATCAGTGACCCGACCTACTACAACTCCTGGCGCCGCCAACAGAAAGGAATATCCCGAGCGCAGGCGTACAGCTACACCGAGTCTGAGTCGGGAGACCCAGAGCACTCCGCCCCACCTCCGCTTCCACCTCTTCCTCCACTTCCACCACAGCTCAGTTCCCCCAGCCCTCAGCCTCAACAAGCCCAGGGTCAGCCCCAGGGTCAAGGTAGCCTGTTCAGGCCCAAAGGAAGCCGGACTCCCACTCCCTCCCAGCAGAGCTCCAACCCCCCAAGCCAGCACAGCACCCTCTACAGGCCTCCCAGCAGTCTAGCTCCTGGGTCCCGGGCCCCTATTGCCGGGTTCTCCTCCTTTGTGTGAAAAATGCAGAAAGGGACAAGAAACCTCTGGAACTTATGCTGAAGAACAACACAGCATTGGATAATGCAAAATCAGCCCTATTGAATCGTCACATCTGTCTCTCTTCTTATTATGTCGTTTTTTTTATTTCCCACTATTTTCTTTTGCCTGGATATATACAGAACAGCAAAATAAGACTTTTCAGAGCACTTTTTTCTCTCATGTTTTGAAGTGCAGACCGGATTAATTAACAGGCTGAAGATACGTCTGCCACATCTATTTACTTTTAATTTAAACTACTTGCATGACGTTTGCTTATCATTTTGTTTCTTTTATGTTGCTCTTTTGATATGCACTCATCAGTAATCTCTGTACAAAGTCACAGTTCTTTGAAAAACACAAAAACATTTACAAATATACATACAGTATATATACAGCATATATAGTAGACATACATAGAGGAAAAAAATCATGTCGGTGGAGATGGAACCGACGGAGACTCATGACGGAGCCATATCGTGCAAGTGAAAAGACACATTTCCACTCGGATAACAAACATAAGTCGGACCTTGTGTCAAACTGGAGAACTTTTATTATTTTGGTCCTGGAAAGTTTTAAACGGCCATTGAAGAAACAATTCTGCGTTTCCATTGAAACAACTTTTAGGTCCGAAAGCACACAAATGCACAGAAGAGTCAAATGTCTGACTGTGCTGTGCCTGAAGGACCCTGCAGATATATAAAACAAGTGTATACCTGTTTAAATGAAAGTGATGAAGTCTTTTTGTGAGTGTGTTACTGTGGAACAAAGCTGCCTTGATAGAGAAACGCTTATCTAAGAAGTATTGGCACCAGTTGTGACTGAACTGCTTGTGGTGCCCTCAACCATGGCATCGTAACGGCCCCGCACTACGAGAGCCGCCTTTTATTCCCAACAAATGTGGTGGGGCTGTGAATGTGATCTGCACATGCAACCCATATTTCATATTTCACCCTTTGCTGGCTCACATATAAACACATCAGTCTCATTCTACTGAAATGCTTTGAAATCCAGCCTAAAGTTTTCAAACTGTTGTCGGGGACTTGTCATGTATGTGGAGAGCTGCTGGAAGTGCTTAAATGTGATTTTGTTAAGAAAATTTTTTAAAAAGTCTCTTTTTTGCCACAGATCACTATCACTGGGGCAGCGCGGAGCCTGTGCCAAGAGATGATGTCATTGGATTGCCTCACCTCTTACCCTTTTGTGTACTTAACCACTCTGTACTATTCAAGTGTGACTGCACACTCCCAGACGCTAAAAGCGTGTGTGCATGTGTGTGTGTGATTACGCTATTGTGCGTAAGCTTTACAGATCATTCACTGTATGTCTGTGTATAAAGAGATTGTCCTGCAGCAACTTTAAACGTGTCTGGAGTTTCGCCACAGAGTGTTGGCGACATCCAGCCGCCTGCCAGGTGCACTCACAACGCTTCAGTGAAGACTCAGTGGTGTGTTCCTAGTTTTAATAGTTCACAAAGAGAGAAGAAAAAAAAAAGTTGTCATCTATTTCCTTTAATTTTTTTTGTTTGTTTGTGGGGTGATTTCATTGTACGCAACAAAAGCTTATCATGCAGACTTTGAATGAATATATTATCACAGTACATTTCTGAAATAAATTATTTTTCAATGTTATGGATTCTGAATCTTAGTTGGAAACTTTTGATGTCAAATGGAAGAGAAACGTGAAAATGGAGGTTAAAGACACAGTTACACATGTAAGACCTAAAAGTTAAACTCTTTCGTCTTTACTTGAACGAGTCAAACTATCAGCCTTTACGTTAAGAAATACTGCGATTGTCATAGCAACTGCACACCGCTTTTTACAAAATATTCCCACTTAATACCTTTGTGTGGTAAATAAATCAAAAAACAAACAAAAGTAACACTGACATAAAGGGAAATGACGCCCACTCACCATATTTGTTGTTTAAGTCAAGTTTATTTATAGAGCACTTTAACATACAGCCTGACAGCTGACCAAAGCGCTGTACAGCAAATCAAGAAATAACGAAACATAGAAAATACAACAAAAATAAAACTATGACGAATAATATAATAAAAGACAGGCAGTAAATCAGGCTTAGGGGTGTTGATGCCACTAATATAAACTGAGGGCATTTCAGAGATTTGAAGATATCAGATGAGATTTAAATGAATTAACAGGTGTGGATTGTCTCACAGAGAGTGGGAGATTGTTCCATAAAACAGAACCTGCAAATGAAAAAGCCATTTCACTGTGGAATTTATAGTTCATACTTACTTACTATTAAGCATCAAATAGCTAATTACAACTTAATGTTTAAGATAAATTAATATTTGAATACACAGCAGCAAAATAAAAACAATGTTAATCAGTAAATTTCAACACCTGGAAAATATGATCTGAAGTGTATTTACATTTTTTAGAATGGAAAATATCCCATTTCTTTATAATGAGAGGGCGGGGCTTAAATGTAGGCTGCAGTCAGCCACAATGGGGAATGATTACTGTGGCCGGACATAGTTTAAACTTTTCATATCATGATTGAGAGCTTATTTGAATGTGGTAATTCTGGTTTTATCTGCTGGTTGATAAAACCCATGAATATCATACTGCTGCATGGAATTTTTTAAATTATTATTTCATAAAAGTCAGATGTTGCACAGTTGAAGTGGATTCACTGGTGTTGATTGCGTGCACTCACTCTGCTGATGCGACCCCAACACTTTGTGACAACAATGAAAATCGGACTTTAATTTGCTATTTCTGAAAACCAAGAACCTGCCATATACTCAAAATGCCATTCAATTAAAGTATGGGAGTATGAAATGCCAAAATATCTGTTTCTACATGATTTCTGTTCACGGATAAGATGTGTCCAAGGCTAATTTTTTATGATGTTTTCCCAAACCTAAGTATTAACTCAAGGCAGCACTAAATTGGCTCATGGAGATGATGTGAAATCCTGTTAACGAGTTATTATAACCATGCCTCATGTCATCACTTACTTTCCACATATCAAAACTCTGCTAATTGTAGCTTTAAAAAGATCTGAATGTACATTATTTAACATACAAGTTAAGTTTCAGAAATGTATATTAAAAACAAGCCAAGCACTTAGTTTCAAATCACATTTTCGAGTCTAAGACACGTGCACAGCTGCTAGATGCTAATTGGATCACAGTTAGACAGTTGATCCAAAGCTAACCTACTAAACACAGGCGTGAGAAGGGAGGAGATTAGATGGGATTCAATGGAACAGGGAATTGGAACATGAGTGTCCAGCTAATCCCCTCTTTTTTTAACACACAGTAGATTTCCCTCAGAGTGTATTCAGGAGGTATTTCACTGAAAAAATGCTCATTTTATCTGTTTTCTCCCTTTACCCTTTTTGGGAATGAATGGCAGAAAAAACGAGTAGGCTACTGGTCCCTTTTACAAAGGGCGTGCAGGGTACTAAAGAGCCAAGATGAGCTTTGAGAAGCCCTCAGTTGGAATATTAAGGGATTCAGACAGAAGGTGTAGTTCAAAGGACTTTGAAGCCATGAATTTAATTGCCTCATTTGTCAGCTTCACTGAGGGCAGTTCGGGGATTTGAAGAGGATATACTGGCTCTTGGTGAAAGGATACTAATTTAAAAAACAGGATGTTCCCCCGCGTCTTTCACAAATGCTTTTCTTAGGTACTGTTTATTTTTTTAAGCTTAAATTAGTTTTTGACAAAATGTGCATTATGGGAAAATTGTTAAAGTCATTTTAGAAAGTTTGTTGTCCCCAGTCAACCTCTAAAACACTCTTCCTGCAATATGGCTCCATTTACGACTAAACTCATTCAGGGATTTGAGGGAACTGATAAACGATTATATAAATTACAGAAGCTGTTGGATAAAGTTTTATTTGGTCACAATTTTATTCTGACCAAAGCTGTTGGGTTAGGGAGGGAAGTATTCTCAGCATTATAGCATTTCAAGATTGGATGAAGTGCACTTGATTCCAAATCACACAAAGGAGTCATAAATGAACACAGACCTACCTCAAGGAAATCTACCATCAGTGTTCTGTTCCTCCCTGTAAACACATTTGTTTAAAAAAAAACACAGTTTCCCAAGAAATTGGAATTACTGCGTAGTCCTATAAAATAAGAAAATAATTAGACAAAATGTTTGCGTAATTTCATTCAAGGCTGTTGTGAATTATATCTTTAATATTTATGATTACAAGAAAACAATGACTTTAATTGTATAGATACAGGAATTTAACAGTATTAGAAGAACTTGAGCTCATTGAATGTTACAGTTGTTTGTGTCTTTTCAAACATTCTGTGTTTGTATTGTAAAGTTCCCACAGAAGTGGAAGTGGTCTTGTAATAATAGGGCTCATGGGGAAACATTTTTTTCTTGTGGAGTCAAATATTTTTGTGTTAAGACTTGGGATTTGTGAACCCCGATTATTTAATAGATTGCCAAATGAGTCATACTGCAAATCATTTGTTACTTTGTGAACTTCTTAAACCTCATGCTCAACTTTGGACTGTGTCCATCTTGACTCCATAATATTAATATTTATCTCCAGTAAATACTATAACTATAAAGAAGGTGGAGGATTTCAAGTATTGGTCAACTTTTCGAAAGCCATGGAGTGTGTGGAAATTTCGTAGCATCCTCATAACTGATGCAAAAGCAACATCAATAATTTATTTGGTTGTGACAAAACAAATACTAAGAAAGATAGAAGAGCCTTTTGTGTTTAGTTTTTTTCTTCTTTTTTTTTTACATATTTTTTTCTTTTTAAGTTCCTGTTTCGTAGCTATTAGTCTTTAATTGCTCCGTCCAAGTTGAAGTTCTACCTACTGTGTTTTGAATAAATGAGACTCTGGCCCTTTAAATCGCAGCAGGGGGTGGAATTCGCCTGCGCGTGAGGGGAGGGGGAGGGACGCTTTGTGCGCCATACAGATGCAAAGTAAACGGACATTGGAACACAAGCACGGGACTAACCCCGCTGCCTTTCTTCCAACGAGGAACCAAACTAAATGTGTTACCTCTCTGCTCGCTCGCTTGTATTTCACCTGTTTATGGACAACTAAGTGAAATACAGTCCGAAACTTCCACGTCGCTCCGACTTCAAAGAAAGGTAAGTTTACTTTATCATATTTGGCTGTTGTATTCCTCGGTTTTAGCTTTGTTTTCTGTCGAGAAACTTCTAGTTATCGCTTCTGGTTCTTGTGTTTGACTTAGTTACTAAACTTCGTGAAGTCAGAGTATATACGTAAGTTGAATTTAACTCAACGGTGTGTCTCATTTGAATGACAAATTTCCTTGAGGGCCATCAGCTCCTGGCAGTTTCATTTGATTGTCCCATATGGAGCGACAAACAATGAGCCCTCTGGCGTCCTCTGTGTCCTCCATCAGTCTGGCTGAGCAGGACTGGAAAGTCAACTACCGACAAAGGTCCTGGGCCAAATTTCACTTTTAGTTTTCTGTCTGGAGATTTTAATGTTGGTTTGTTTGGTGTTGATCTGTGTCACAGGATAAACTTTATTGTTAGAGGCTAAGCAGTTATTCCATATGTTTATATCAAGGAATTTCCAAGATTTAATTTTAGATTTACAAGCTGTTTTTTTTTTTTTTTTTTACAAAGTTACTATCTTTCATGAATAAACCAGCATCTACACTCATAATTATTTAATTATGAGACAAGGTTACATCAAAAATAAAGAGATTAAATAACATGAAAGTGTTGTATTTGCCATTAGGATCTTTAGAAGTTATCCTTAAAAAATCTGGAGCAGCATGTTTTAAATTACTCAACCTTCTTTAGCTGTCAATTCTCAAATAATTGGTACTGGGCCGCAGGGTCTGAAATCTGTGTCCCAAATAACTATTTTCAGCTACGGGACAGGATATGATTTAATGGGAGCAAGAGCAGATGGACTTCTGAGCACCAGTGAAAGTTATGTAACTTTAAATCTGAAGGAGTGTGCTCACTGTGCCCCTAAGAATCTACTTTTTGAGCTGAATAGTTCACACGCAAGGGGTGATAGCAATCTTTATTATATAGCACATTTCATTAAACATGAGTAGTCTCTCCGTCATGCTCTAATTGAAAGCAGTATAGTGTGTTTGACTTTAACTGCGCTGACCGTAAAGTCTGCAGGCTTGTTTTATAAGTTTCATTATTGCTCACTCTTCACCAGTAGTTGCCTCTTAATTCTTGTCAGTGTGGACAATAGTAAGACATATAGACAAACAGGCTTTACATTAGTCTTGTCTTTGCCTAACCGTTGCCCTTTGACCCCCTCTTGCTCCCAGACATGGAACCACACCCTAACAACAGGCCTAAGGTTGATCAGTAGCTGTCCTTTGGTTTGGTGAATCAATGTTTAAAAGAACTTTGCTTTGCTATGTGAAGGTATTGAGCCTTGTTCTGATCACATTGTTCCACCAGTTCTGCATTAGGTATTCTATCTCCTTACAACATGGCTCCTTTAGAGCAGTCAGACAGATGTCTCATCATTACGATGGGTTGTGTCATGGGGGAGTACGTCCGTCTCATCTCTGACTCTGCTCTTTTTTACTGTTTGAGTTTGCTCTGGAGGATACTGCTGTGGTGTTGTGACAAAGTTGGCTACCTTCCCAACTCTGACTGTGCTGAGGTCATTGCAGCTTTATATTAGAAGGAGGGTGTGCAGCTAGTTCGAGTCAGACTCATGACCACATTGACTTCAGGCAAGTTTCTCTGGAAGGAAATGAGCCTCCTCATCAAAACAGCTCTGATGTGGTGTTAAATATTTTTCTGGAATCTTTACTGTGCATGAAGATATCATTTTGTTTACATGCAGCAGGGAAAATAAAGTTATTAGGCAAAGTCTGAAGTGATGACTCACTGTATATTAATAATTCTTGTTGCTTCCCATCAGGAAATGGTGCTCTTGATGTTTGTTTTTCTGTGGCTTTGTTGCAAATTCAGAGTCTGGACTAAAGATAAAATAGTAAAAGTTTAGTTATTTTTGTCATGACTATAGATATAAAAAAAAATATAGATATATTTAAAAGTTAGCAGAAAATATCAGAGCTGTAAAACTCTGTACTGTGTAATCATTTTAATCTGTTACACTTGATATGAGAATGTGGCTTTTCTTTAGCTGTTATTTGAGAAAAATGGTAGGATAATGTCAGATCCCCAAAGATGGTTGTTTTATCTCAGACAATTAGAGGGAGTCTCTACCATCACCACCTTCAGAGAAAGCAGTGAATTCTTTGGACTGGGAAATCAGGCTGATGACGACCTTGTTAATCTTTGAGCAGCATAATTTTTGTGTGTCTGAGTCATTTAATAATCCAGAAATCCATCACTCAGGAAGTCCCTATAGTTTATTTATTTTTGTGGTCTTGAGATGTTTCTCCATGGAAACCTTCACCACTTATTGCATATAGTTTATGTTGATACAAAAAGTCATTCATCCAGTGTCTTTACTCAATCAAAGATAAGTCACAAACTTTTTTTTACCTGCATGTTCTAGATTTAATTAGAGTAGGATTTAGAAAGCTTAAGACTGAGCTCATTCTGGCCCAGGGGTGTTTTATTGTTCCAAGACACAGTATTCCAGTAAATTATCCTCATTCTCAGGGGACAGGTTTACTTTTCCTCTCTGTAGAAACGATCTTGGCATCCGATTGTTTATACCTGTGTGTTTTGGTTTCAATTGGTATCTCTGTAGAAAAAAGTAACCAGTTCAACAGGAATTATTTTCTTGGGAGGTGTTATAATGCTAAACAATGTGATAGCTTACTTTAATGTCATAGACCTTTTTCACAAGTAGCTAAAATTCAAGAAATCATGGCTGCGTTTGAATCAAGATCCTGGAACTCGTAGCGTATCCTGATTGTTAACTGTTCATCTTTGCAAACAATCGTAGAAGTTAATATTAAAATGTGTCTTTCAAAGTGAAAACACAGCATTACCCATTGTTTCTGTCAGCTGTGCTTAGGACTAGTGGAGATAATTTAAGCAATCCCTCCAGTGTTTCCAGTTTCTGTGAAAAGGGTTTGTTTCTTTATCATTTCTTTGTGCTGTAGAACCAGTCTGATTAGCAGGTGTGATGTGAAGGTGTTTCCGTTGCAACTCTTTCAGACTGTGGTGTCAGTCATCAGGTGTCACACAGACTCAGTTTTCATCTCTTGGAATCTTTCACAGTCTACTGCAGGATCATAAAACCATTTTGAACGTGTGTCATTGATTTGTTCCTGTTATTTTACTTGCTAATGAAGAATTAATAATATGGTGATACTAGAACCGAGTCCTGTTACTTTATAATTATGTATTTGAGAGTTTTATAAACTTTACAGTACTGCATTCTGAAACCCTTATAGCACTGATAATCCCGGTTCGGTACGTATCTTGGTTTTGAGATCACGGTTCGATTCATTTTCAATACAGTAAGTGGGGAAAAAAACAAACTGTAATTTTTTTTAAATTTTCAACTTTTGCGAAAAACGGTTTATATATTTTCTTATAAAAACACATAAAAATAGAAATAAAAAATAGAATACTGCTTAACTTACCAAACAGGAGACCTTAAAGATAAAGGACGGTCTTCAAGCTCCGCACGCAAAACAAGCCTGTTAACTAGCTGTAATCGGATCGGTGAACATCTGCACTATACTAACAGTTCAGTACCGAAACGGTTCGTATGAATGCGTGTGCTGTTTCACCCCTCAGCTCGTGTATTTACTTCAATATGTTTGTGCAGTTCCGCTGTGCGTCACGCAATACAGCGTCCGTGCGGAAACTCATCTGGAAACTTACTTCCGCTGCGCTAATATCACACTAAAAAGAGATTTATGAAAAAAAAAAATGCACTGAAACGGTACGCAAGTGGACTGAACCGAACAGTTCAACATACAGTATTCCTGTGAACCGTTACACCCCTAGTTAAAGATGAAGAACTAATTTTACCAACTGATTAGGTATTTTGACAATAGCCAAAAATCATACGAAAACATAACTATAGACCAATTTAATAAAAAAAAGCTTTCAGTTATGTATTTTATACCCTATAAATTTGAAACTCAATACACTGTTGATCTCTAAAAGTCCTTTTGTAAATCCAGTTTCAAACCAAACAAAGTCAACGGAACTGAGTAAATGAATCTGTTTGAAAAGACAATCTATGGTTTTGTCTTTGTTGTGTATTTAACATCCAATCAGATCAGTCTTACATAAGCAGAAGCACCAGTACGGTGCTACAAAGACAAATATTAACCACGTATCACTGCAGGAAATGTCTCTCTCCCATAGTCATAGATGTACTTTACACAGTTTATGATCATTTGACTGTTCAATATGTTTACACTCGTTCATTCAGTAAGTCTCATTGGGTTTATGTAGCACTCTCCACAACCAAAGTGTCAAAGAGCTTTTTAAAAATACATGTAGAAAAAGTGTAAAAACAGTGTTTATTTAAAGCAAGAAACTTAAAACAAGACAGATGAGTGTAACATAAAAACACTTGGGAAAGAGGAGGGTCTTCAGTTGTTATTTAAAGCACTCGAGTGGGTGCCATCTTGACTCTAAAAGGAAGGCAGTTCCACGGTTTAAGACCCAGAACAGCAAATCCACTTGTGTTTTCAGTCGAGTTGAAGAAAGAGCTATTGAAAACAGATTTAACCATCGTTTTGGAGCTAGTAGTTCTGGTCCAGGCCTTGGCCTCTTTTTTTTTTTTTTTTTTTTTTTTTTTTTACAGTCCAGTGAGCCTTCATTGTTTTCTGTCTTTGTATAGACACAAAACAGGTGGTTCTCTCCTCAAGCTTACAGAAAAGACAAAGAGGGACTGTTGGCATAACTGTGATCACATCTGAGTCCACTGGATGACAAATATATACCAGGAAACTTGCTCAGGAGTGGGGTACAGTAACAGGAACGATTGAATTACAGTTTTCTGGTAATCCTGTGAGAATCACAGGTTTCCTTATGAGTAAAGACTCTCGCATCTTCCTGCAGGAGCCTCTCGAGGACGTTTTCAGGTCAGCGATCACAGTGCTCTGAATGAGGTGAAGTTACATTAGCTACACTAATAGATAAGGATCAAAGACCTTTTGTTGCTTTGTATTAAATGAAAGCAAATCACTACAAGTAGTGGGTGTCATCTCAAGCCATCTAGTATATACTTATGTGTCTGTGTGTGTGAAGATGGCTGTGAAGATGCATTATTCAGATATCCTGTTCACATGCATTCATGTGGTTCGGGTGTGTCTGAATGATTTGGTTGTTTTTTCACCAGCATTGTACTTTGTGCAACATTGTTGAGTTTTTGATTACAGAGAAGTTTTTTTTTCTTTCATGTTTTGGACCCTAAGAGGGTGTCTGCATTTATTTTTGAACTGCTTGTGACACTAATAACCTTTGAACATATTCACTGCAGTGTGGACGGAGGCTGATGATGGACTTTAAATGTTTTCTTCAAACACACACTTCACAGCTGTTGCATTCCATATGTGCTTAGATAATTAAAATGTAGTACTCACAGTTTCCAGGATATTAAAGTTGTTGTTAGATTGCCAAACCAAAGTAGCATGTCAAATGTCTTTAGGAAAAATAAATAAAGAGGAAACAGATTGTTGTAAGCTGAAACTAATAACACTTCAAAGACTTGTCTGACTTAATGAAGTTGGGATTTAGAAAAGCTGTGTAGGTTTTGGAACTCTTCTCATCTGCTCAACAGAACTGCAGATAGGGAACTATTTTTTTTTTAATTGTATGCAGCCTGGAAAATCATCCGCGAATCAGCCAGTCAGAAGCCCTGAAATAAAAAAAAAAGTGATTTTATTTTTTGCAAAATATTTCAGTTGCAATCATAAAGAAGCCACTCCTTCGTTCAAAAACACAGTGTGGAAAGTTTTAAAATTAAATACTTTGTATTTAAAGTTGGGAACTTTTGGGGGAATGGGAACTGCTTCTTAGTTTTGTTAGGGAGGAGGGAGATATCTGATTTGCATATCAGCTTCCTGCCAATCAGCAGTCCATTCAAGTGGAACCACATGGCTACTTAACTAGTTTTTCAACCAATAACACTACTTCTGGCAGTTGTATATGTTTCCTGTGGAATAAAGGTGAAGAATGGATTGCAAAAGAGTGAAATTGTATTTTTTACAGCCCATATTGGAAATAGTTGTAAAATAACAAAGGATGCTTCCAACCATTTTGATAGTTCTGATTGTGGTTCCATTGGACTTGTGGTGTAGGAGCTGAAACGTAAGATAGTATCAGAAGCTATTGCTAATGTAACATTTGAAGTAATCAAAAACAAAAAGTGGTGAAGATCTATAATTTGGACTCTAAACTACACGGAACTAAAAAAAATTCCCAGGGCTCAGTCGTGTAGCCGTAAACTTTCTTCAGAATTAATGCAGAACGTATGATGGATTCACTAGCAGCAGAAAAAGAGTGTCAGGACATGAGAATAATCAGACACCTCGAAGCTGACAAACACTTCAGAGATGACCACATCTACCTAAAAACCCCAACTAACAGAAAACTTGTACATGATTGGTGGCAATTTCTCATTGGGGTGGGGTGTGTGTCAGAACTTTAAAGCTATCTAAAATAACTCTACCTAAACATTAAGTTGTTGCAAACTAGTAGCTCAGCGCTACCAGTCACTGAAACTAGCTGCGGATTGGCTTTATGCTTAGTAATGTAAATGGAGGCAGCTTATGACCCCTCACCCTCCCATTTTACCAGGAGGATGAAAATCACTGAAAACTTTACAGCCTGATTTCTCACAAATCAACATTTAAATGGTACTATCATATCTGTTAGACATTGTTAGAATTGTTGGACGCCACACTTTCAGAATCTGTAAATAACTCTGAATGCCCCTCGGGAAGTTGTTGCTTGTTTTCCCAAGGCAAGAAATGTTACTGGGCTAAATATGGCATCTTCAAAAACTTAAAAAAAAAATATTTAACTCCTGGTTTGTTACACCAAGTCTTTTACAAGCATGTTTTAACACAATTTTGCTTGTGCCAAATGGGAATGGAGACTGCAGTCATTTATAAATAAGTTAAACTGCTTTTTTTTTTGCATCTAATTGTACATAATTAACATTAAATGTTGAAACTTTTTATTACTGATCATATTTGGAAATAAGTTTTGTAAGAGTTTATAAAACAGTATTATAAGACTGAAAAAGCAGAAGTGTTTTAAAAAACAATGTCTCATCTCAAAACTGTGAGAGAGGGAAATTATTTGTGAACAGCAAGGCAAAGTCTTGACTGTGTTGGGAAATTAAACATTTTTTTGGGGAAATTCTCAGGTTTAAAAAGCAGAGGAACCATCTGCCTTGTGATCAGCACACAGTTCTTGATTATGTGGGGGTGCATGACTGCATGATGATCTGACACATCTGGCGGCCCACTTATAAATCATGAAGTATGTGCAATGGCTTCGGAGCAAAACGTGCTTCCATAAAGAAAATATTTTGGTAGAACCAGGCTATTTTCTGCACGGCTCAGTACTTGGTGAAAAGTTCACCTGTATGTTAAGGGTTAAACGATTTGTGAATTATAAATTTGAAACTAATTAGAAAACTGGACATGAACTGCTGACATAAGAAGTTAAAATCCTGCATCAAGCAAAAATAATAGTATTTTATTTTCAAATCAACGACTGAAAACTTGACAGTGAAAAAAACTGTCCTTATTTAAATGTTTTTTTTGTATTTTGCTTAAGTAAAAAAAAGATGAGAAAAACAAATTCATGCTGAGTAGCAGAAGCTTTAATACTGAGCAACTTACAGTTAAAAACAAGCATAAAAAAGGAAAACAGAAGAAATTTGACAAATTGGAATCAGTCCTAAATTTTATTTGACTTCAAATAAACATAACTACATCTGTTGCTAATTATATTTCAGCTCCAGCTGTCCTGTCATGTTTTCTTTACATCATCAAAGTGAAGAACATCTTTCATTAGAGGTTGTGAATGAGACTAACAACCAGTCAAAATAGTGCTAGAACTCCAAAGTTTAAAGGTACAGTATGTAAGAATTAGACCTTGTCAAATCCGAGTCCCACATTTCATGTAGAATAAAAAAAATGTCTTTTCTCAGCCGCTCACCCCCTCCCCTCCCTGATTTTTCTGTTGGGTTGCCAGTTCTGATGTTGATTCTTATTTTATTTCTCTTATATTTCTTCAATTTTTGGGAATGTCTAAAGGACTATATGTTCAGTGTTGAGTTTTCCAAAGTGTGTTTGAACGCCCCATCACGCACAGCTCGGCTGATCAGTTGGAAGGATGTGGTGGTTTATTACTTTTTGCTGCTGGTAATTGTGGAATTCCAGCTGCTTGTGTTGAAGACTTGGCAGCCTTGTAGACTCACATGTGCTTCGTTATGGAACCAGGAAGTCTGGATGTGTAAATAAGGATTCCGGTCCAGGCTAGCGTTTTTAAAATGACCGAAACTAGCGACCACCGAGCCGGCTGAGATCCAGATCTGTTACAATGTGACTTTATTTTCAACATTGATGGGACATTAGACTGTTGTGTGAGTATTTACCTGGAAAATTCTTACATACTGTACCTTTAATTTCAGTTTGTTCAGCTTTCCATAAAACAGATTCAATCTAAACACCTAGCTTCAACATGAATAAGAATTAGAATTAACACTGGAATAATATGAGCTCACCGTCTCTACTACTCTACTACTACTACTACCTAAATTTGCGTAAATATCACGTAGTGAATTCTGCCTCTTTTCAACTGATTGTAGAAGTCATTTGCAGTTTTGCTTCCGAACGTCAGGTGATTTAATGATGTGGGTTACAAGTTGTTCTCTGGAAGTAGAAAAATCTAACCAGCTCTTTGCTTTTCTATAGAACCAGTTAAAAACAAGCTCTAGCACCAGCCCACGTCTGGCACTGGAAGTTCTTAGGTGGGAAAAAAAAGTTCCTTTAGTGTGACATTTACAACTTAAATGCATACTTGCTCAAATAAAGCACATCCACAGGACTGCACAAGTTGGAAATAAATAAAGGAAGATTACAATTATGCTAACAATTAGCTTTACAAACACAGTTGCTGTGTTCAAGCTCCAGTATTGTCCCTGTGGTGTTGTGGGATTTTTCAGCTTGTCAGTTGTTGTGAATTGCTTTTGTCATGTTGAAGTGATCATCTCTGTGGGCTTGTGTGTTCTCTTTTGTCAGTAAGTGTTTTGTTGGCTACCATTGGTACCATTAAAGTTAACACCACGGGGGTTTATTAACTCATTAAATTGGTCAGAGGTCTTTCAGGCTGAGCTTGTGTGTTTATCTTCAATTGGGAAGCTGCTGATAAAAAAGGCAGGAGCTGTTAAGAAGTTTACACAGTGCAAAGCAAAAGGTCACTTATCTTTGAGTCACAGTGAGACGCTTCTAACTGAATTTTACTAAAGTTTGTTGGCTTGTGAGGATATTTGTGTCTTTTTCACACTTGTTCTGAATTATCTTTTCAGTCATTTAGCACATTTTGTCTCCATGGAGTCTTGTTCTGAGCAGCTTGATGCCAGTGCTTCTGTCTAAAAAATAATAATAATAAGCTTTTTTCTCAGTATATCAAACAAATGCAATACAGCACTAGAGAAGTCATTATATAATTGGTGTTTAAGGAACATTCCTCTGGAGAAATTTGGCTTTGTTTAATTGCCCAGCAGCTATTGGATGATTTATTTGACCACTTGGCTCAGATCCTGGCTCCTGGTACCAGGCGAGAAGGTGGTCCGTTCCACCTCTGATTGAAAGGATTTTTATTATTACACAGTTTGTCTTAATGTGCACACAAACAGAGTTTAGTATAATCCCCACACTGCAGCCATAATGAGTGTTTGGTTATATTTCATGTAGGACACAGTGAAAGAACATCTGTTACCGAGGTAACATGACTAAGTGAAACTCGTAGGGATGCCCTCCATCACCCTTTTGAGTGCTTCAGTGCTTCCATGTGTCTACCTCGTTTGTGGACGTTTCTAAAATAATGTCCCAAAGGCAAAAAATGACTTCCCATGCAATCTTTATTAAGGTTGTTCAAAAGATACAAAACTTTTTCCTCAAACTTTTTTATCAGAAGACTTATTTTTTCATCAAGAAAAACAATGTTTATCAAGAATCATTCTTCCCTCTGTGGCTCGAGCTCGTCATGGTCGCCCACCCAGTGCTTTGTCCAACAATGCAGGAGTAACAGCTCCATAATAAAAATCCAGCTTAGCTGGACACACAGTTTGGAAGATTGTCATCTGCTTCTGGGTAGAAGGATTTACAAGGACTGAAACACATTGTTAAGAAAGTCACAAGGTGACTGTGGTCATGACAGGAGCTTGTGCCTCACAAACCTAAAGGGTTTGTGGGATTGCTTGGGATTAGTAGGTGGGCCTCGGGTAGGCTTGTTTGCTCTCAGATCGGGAGAGGTGTGGAGTTTGCTGTCCATACAGGAGCCCAGGCGTCAGCACGCTGGTTTTGTGCATGCTAAAAACACTTGTGTTAATCCTTTTGTGGTTTTGTTTTTTTTCTGTCTGAGTGGTAATGGGGTATTGGAGGTTAATCCACTTCACTTTACGCACTTACACACAAACATTAGCTTGTGATGCTTTTGAAATAGCTCTGTGTTGGGTATATTTTTACAGCTCAGCTGTTTGACCTCTCAAAGCCTCCATAATTCAAGATACAAAGACGTTTAATACAATTATTCAACTGAAAATTGTGTAATGAAGTATTAAAGAGCTGAGACCTTTGGTTCTCAGGAAAATACATATAAAATAGCTAAATAAATTGTTATCCAATAGTTAATTGGTCTTGCAGCTTGAGAACAGGAAACTGTAGCAGCAGCAGAAATCTCAGCACCTCTTTCCCAACATCAGCAGGATGAACAGGCCGGTGTAGAGTCCAAAATGTAGAGTCCAAATAATGATGTTCTGCACAGTTTTTCCTCTCTTACCTTCCTGTTATTGGGAAACGTGCACATCACACTCCACTTTCTGTTTCCTGTGTAGGTCCCTCACTTCCTCCTCTTTAGAAGTTAACTGTAACTTTTTTTTCCTTGTTGTTTAGATAAGAAATCATACAGTGTGTTACTGCATCTGCACTCTGTCATTCGGACATTTTTTATTGAAGGTAGATTTTTTTTCATGACCGAATTTGGAAAATTGTGAGAAAAGGTCTCAGTCAAAGCTTCATATTTTTCATCTGAGTGAGATGCAGGTGAAATATAATTCAGTCTTTAAGAATTTTAATCTACTGTCAGTCTTCAGTGTTTGTTGAAAGCTTTAGAAAAACATTATTTTTCTCTTCACTTGGGTTCACTACCTTCACTTCAACAGCTTTCCTGTTTGATTGAGGTTAGGAACTCCAGCTGCTCTTGCAAAGGGTAAATCTTTTCTTCCATAAAACAAATATCACCTGCAGTTTGTCCTCATCAGTAACTTGGTTCTGGAAGGTTAGAAGAGGGTCTGAATGCTTGCTTCTTTTTAAATTGAGCCATTAGGTCAAAGGGTTGAGAAGCAAGAGTGACAGTAAGCTGCTTACTGGCTAAACACAGGCAGAAAACACCCGCTCGGGATTGGTATGAAGGCGACAGCCACACGAGCCCTAACACACAGATTGTGCTTTCAGTGAGCGTTGTGAACGTCAGCCAGTGTTTGTTAGTTTATCTGGTAGTGCGAGAAGGAGCTGAGCATCTGTGTGACTGTGGCACTGTTGTGTAGGTTGGAGAAAACAATGATGCTAGGGTTTTTTGATGCAAATGTGCTTGTATAGGTACTACATTTTTTAATTCAGGGTATTTTAAATCCATGAATACCACTTAATAGTAGGAGAAGACATGCAGCAGAAAAGTTATTTATTTAAAATCTCAGTTCACCTTTTTACTTTGATGGATTGTGTTGTTTTAAGAAAACATGTCATGACCACAAAGATACAAAATGTCAGTAATTTCTACATAATACGAATCTCACTGATTCTTTCATCTGTTTTCGAGGCTGTTGTTGAGGACAAACTCATAACTTAGTCCAGTTCTGTCAGGAAATAACATGTAATCAGTGTTAAAGTGAGCACAGAAGACCTCAGGTGTTTTTACACAGACTGTATTCACTTACACTGTCATCTTCAGGGTTATACCTGTGTGAAATATGTGTTTCTTCACAGATGGGCGGTAAGGCTGCATTTACATCCTGTTTCTGCTTAAAGATATTTCTGCCGTTCGTCATCCAGGGTTCGCCCTGGAGCAGTGTGACTAGATATGAAGTTAAACAGGATAAACTAGTTTTTTAACTTGTGATTACCAATAAAGTGATGAGAAGATGCAAAAGATAGTTTAACAATTAATTTCTTCCTCTAATGTCAGTGCTTTGTGACAAGTCTTTAATTAATCCCATCAAATTGTATGACTTTTAGTAATGAATGTTCAAAACAGGGTGGAGTTTTTGAGTTACATTGTATTATTTTATCTACCGTCTATGTCCCCAGCAACTCTAGGGAATATTAAAATCACTTTGAGGCACATGAAAGACCAAAGTGACCTTAAATCAGGCCTCACATTTCATATCTAGTTACATGATGATAGCAGAAAACAGAAATAGACCTGGACCTTAAAGTCTGTTAATTGTTTGTGTAATAGGAAATTTTATAAGTAAGTTTTTCTTTTAGATTTAATTATATTTAAAAATAGAGTGCTCATTGATTATTTTCTTTGCTAGGCTTGTTGTGCTCCATGAGTCTAATGGCAGGCAGCCAGTTGAAAGTTCAGCTTTTATTTTCAGCACCTGGAGGATCTTTTCTGCTTCTCATGTGGAAGCTCTCTCATTAGCACTTTCATGTGAATGTTGTGTAAGTGGTAGGAGAGGTTTGTTGTGTTGGTGTCTGAGTTACAAACCTGTTGACCATTGTCGCTTCCTGGCACATGTCAGAATTCATGAGAAAGCGGTAGCCATGTTTATTAAAGAGCTCCTTGATTTGAGCTGTCCGGCGACTTCCTCTTGGTGGTGCCTTGGTAACTACTGCGTGCTGTAAATCATCATCAAACTGACGAAAAACATTGCTGTAAACACTGTATTTCAAAACATACAAAGTATGTGTGTTCCTGCACTACTCGCAGGATACACCAAGTAAAAACTATCTGGTCATAATATAGACAATGTTTAGTGGTAACTTTCATGCAAATATAAAATCATCTATGTAAAGTGTTCAGACAAGCATCCAAGCAGTTCTGAGCATGTTTGACATGGGAGTATTACAGCAAATCTGAAAGTCTTTAACCCCAGAATAGTCCTGAGAGTTGCAAGGTGAGTTCTTTGTGGAATATGTGTTTTAAGTGCATCTTGTGAACTCTGGGCCTTAAGATTCCCCCTTCAGGGTAATTCTTTTTACCCATCAGAGCTGCATATCCTGGAAAATTCTGTTTCTGTTAACCATTTTTTGCTCATTGTTCTTGTGCGCTACTGCAGTCATCTTTCAGCACATTAAGTATTTCACGATCAGCAGATTGTTGTTATTCCAGTGCTTACACCCCCCCCCCTCGTGGGAATCGGGGTTTGGGCTGGAGGTGAGGCGCCTGACAAACTAAAGTGCAAATGAAATTTGCTGATGCTCTTTGTTAAAGTTGTGAACTTCACATTGTTATGCAGCTCCACTGATTAATTGATTAGGAGCATCATAGATGGCTTTGGCTAACTGGTAAGTTAATTTGCATATCAATGTATATGACAAAGTGATTGGCTGGTGGTGGAGGCCCTGTGTGGTTCATAAAGAGATTATTCTTACTGCTCAGAAGTTTCAGTGTTCAACATTCAGTGTTTAAAACAATTGTCTGGAGAGTTAAAACTAGATATGATCAGTGTTTTCTGATGTGTAAATTCAATGTGTAAGATTGGAACTAAAAAAAGCTGGGTGATAAATTGTTCCATCGTTGTGATATTTTTCTTGATATTTCTGGGATCCCAGAGTTGCATAACAACCCATTTCCTGACTCACTGTAGCTTTTACATGGGAGCTTCCATGTTGTAAATAAATAAATGATTTCTTTCTCACTGTTAAAAATCAAAAAGCTTCAAAGATGAAAACAGACAGTTTAGCTGATCTGTGACTGTCTGAGCAGCAGAAGGAGAGAAAGTGGCACAGGGTTAGTTGAGTGTTGTGTCTGTAATCTGTGGGATTACAAATGTGAGACTGAACGCTGTTGTGCTTGTTGTGATGTCATCATACCCACATCAGAGTCTGCTGGCGACATAAGATGCTCTTAATCATTTATGGCCCTGTCACCACTTGTCTCAGTTAGAGCTCCCGTCACATGGCTCTGCGAGTGCTCAGTTACATAAAGGCTTTGTTCCCAGCTGGCAGGATGACTGGGGAAATAAATCTCAGCTCAAATAACCTTGTTAGTGCATCTATGGAAATTAGTATTCGTTAATGTAAATACATCCATTTCCTTTTGTTTTTGCAGATCACCTGTTTCAGGAGCACTGCAGTCATGGGTATAACAAATGCTAGAGGAGTATTTAGTATCTAATATATCCTGGAATAAAATATGTTGAAGAAATGTTTACAATCTCTATAAACTGCTTCTAAAACTTACAGACTGAGCTCTAAAGACAAATTTATTGTTAAAAAAAATCATTTTTAAAACTGTAATTGCAATCAATAAACATCAAAGTATAGATTTGATTGTAGTGCTGAGAACTTGGGTGTTGAACTTTTTTGGTAACAGTATGTTTCCCAAGACGCTGCCATTCATGTCGTTATTTTACAGTGAATTGAAAGGCTAAGAATTTATACGACAGGACTGCAGGCAGGCGATAATTCATCTTTTGTCAAGGCCACAGTAATGGAGTCTTGATGGCCATGGGGGGTGCGTTAAAACTGCTCCTCATCTAACATCAAGAGGTGCCCCAAAGGCAGAAAATGGGCCATTTCCTGTCATGCCTTAAGGTGTGAGGTTTGTGTCTTTTTGATATTTGAGAACCCACTGACATCTTTTATGGTGAGATTGAATATCTTCTTGTGACATGTCACATCAAAAGCATTCCTCTTCAGTTCTCTCACAGTGGAGGTTTTCTTATTGCTCTGCATGTGGCCACCAGGAAGAGTTAATCCATCAAAATGAGCTGATCTCTCCATGTAGGGGATGAAATCTTTTTTTTCCCTGTCTCCTCGTCTCCGGCCAGTTTAGAGACAGGAAGTCCAATTGGTGGTTAGCACTCTGTTCTGATGTTGCCATAGAGAAATACAAAACTCTGCAGCGGGGAGGAACAGACCAGTTGATCAGCTATTTTGAGTGATTAGTCACATTTATAAGCTCAGTTTTTTGTTGAACAGTTACAAACTGGTTGCTGATAGTTCCTTCATTAATTTACCCACAATGCCTCTGATCATGGGGAATTCAGTAATATGTTTATTGTAAGCTTAAAAGTATACGAGCTAATTTTAGTTGATAATTGTAGTGACACTGAACCCAAATGAGGTTTTCATTTGGTCTTTGTTCAGCCTTTGTGAGATCAGTCCATCTCCCCCATTAGTGTCAGAACTCCTGAGGAAATATTGAATGAAGTTGTTGAATAGTGAAGATAAAAACCGCAGCTCTGTCATATGAAAGAAGGGTGAACAAAAACAAACTGTACAGGCATTTATCATCTATCAAACCCTGCTGTGTTCCCTCTCGTGTTACTGTTGCATTTCCAGTTGAATAGGTTCTTGTCAGAAATGCTAATGTTTTCATGGGTGACGTTCTTTTGGAATATTGAGTGAAGCTCCTATTCATTCATGAGGGTGAGACACGGGCAAGCCCAGAGTGTGGGCTTCAGCGTCAGCGTGAAAACACTGAATCACGATATCACTGCCTGCATAAAACAACCAAGACCCTTGTTTCTGTCAGCAGCACATGGAGCTAGTATGCTGTAGCTTTTACATAAGTGGGTGTTTAAGCTTTTATTTTCTCTGCATTCTGTTTTGTGAATGTGTTTCAAGGCTGGAGTCATATGTGACTTTGGCCTTTGAGCTTTATCGGCTTTAGTCTGAGATTATCAGCGAAAGTACAGGATCAAATTTACACGTTAGGGGAAAAAACTAAACCAGAAGCAGATAATAGACCTCTAAGCATCTCATATTAAGTTAAATACATCTTCCAGAATAAAAAACAAATGATAGAATAAGAAAAGATGCATGTTGAAACATTTTATCTGTCTGATGGAAGGGTGTTAACAACTCTCATCTTGTTGAACTGTGCTGAAGAAAAACTGCACGGCCTCATTTTTTTGTTCTCCTTTTCATGTGCAAGCTTGAATTGGTCAGGCTCCCAGCATAATGTCTCTTTTTGGTTACGTAACCATCAGGGGCCTAAATGGGAACTAGATCTCAGTAACAGCAGACATTGTGAATCACGAAAACAGACAGTGGATAAAGAGAACACAAGAATATTGGCTTACAATGTCTCTGATGCTGTTTTTTTTTTTTTTACTGAATTTGAATGAACAAGCTTGAAGTTTGTACCAGAAACCTCTTTCTGTTGTGGCATATTATGAATGATGAATTATTGCATTATAAGGAGTTTAAAGTGACATCCTTCATTTTAAAGTTTCTGCTTGAAAATTTCCAAAGCGTAGCAAGAGTTAAAAAACAAAGCCTTTAAAGTGGGGTATCAGATTTTTTAAAATTAGAATTAGCATTTCTTGTGGAAATACCGATCTGGTTTTAATTTTCTCTTTTTATTTCTATTTATAGGCTGATTCATCCATGATGTGCGATCTGAACTGAGGGCGAAAAATGGCTAGAACCACGAAACCCGGGGAGTCATATCTGGTTCGGTAAAGTCTGATTAAATTGCCTAAGAACATTAGAAAAAAAAACTCCCCCTAAAGAGGCCCCTGAAGACTTGTTTGATTTGCTGTTTGTGGATCACATCAGAGACTCATCATGCCTATTTTCAAGCAGCCAGTAAACAACTCTAACCAGTCAAAGAGGAGGTCTCGAGCTGATCTGACTGTTGAGATGATCAGCGCCCCACTGGCAGACTTTCGTCATACCATGCATGTGGGGCGAGGGGGGGACGCCTTTGGAGACACTTCATTTCTTAGCTCCCATTCAGGGGAACCTCCCAAAAAGCCAAACACAAAACACGGTTCACCAAGTTCCAAACCGGGATTACTATCTCGCACCTTTAGAGGCAGCAAACGCTCTCTTTCTGTAAATCGGGGAGACAAGCTGGAGGACAACATACTGGAGTCTTCTGCTGGCTCGTCTCAGTTGGTAAAAACTGCCATATCCCTGCCTTACCTCAACGACCAGAGTTCTAACGGAGGCAACCAGCTACCGAAGAGCGTTTCCTCTAGTCCCATGAAGACGCTGACAGAGATCGAAACAAAGCCGATAAATGGGGCTGCAGCAATGGCGACACTAGATGCAGAACTCGATGAGCGGAATTTCGGTGAACTGAAAGACTTGCCTCCATCCATGCCTAAAGGAGGCGGTATGAAGCACGCAGAGTCTGTAATGTCCTTCCACATTGACCTGGGTCCTTCAATGCTCGGCGACATCCTGAGTGTGATGGAAAAGAAAACCTGGGAGGATGATGACCTCGGCTATGAGGAAGGCAAGGGTAGCGAGGGCTACGCGTCTCCTGCCCACATTCCTCACATCGATGATGATGATGCTGAGGATCAGGCCCCCTCAAGACCACCTCGCAGCACATACCAATACCAGGCCACAGAGGAACCCTACACTCCAGAGCTAAACCCCCGGAACACCCACCACAACACAGATAGCTGCTCCGTGTCCAGCTCAGGTTCAGAAAAACCACAGTACCCCCATGGTGGCGACACGGACAGCGCAAAGTACAGTTCACCACGTGGGGAAGACGATTTCACATTCATGGACGAAGATGAAGACGAGATTCGAGTGTAGCCTGAGCAGATGTCGCTGCCTTGAACTGTCTTTCTAAACAGTAGGAGGAGGAGGAAAAAAAAGGTTTGGGGTGGGGGGTGGTATAAGAGGGTTTCCAGTCACAGGAGGTTTCTACTTATTGTAGATCAGTCTGATCTCAGTACACTATAAATAAAAGCTGTTAGTCCTGTACAGAACTAGTGAGGACATGTAAACCATGTAAACATCCTTCAAAATAAGTGTTTTAATCATGTTTTAGTTAGCTGATGTCATTTTCGCTGTGTATCAGCTGAAAGCACATTATTTAGCCGGAATTATTACTGACTCTCACATTCAAACACTCATTGAAAAATCGGCTGTGAAATTCACAAAGAAGCCTTCAGTAAGAACCTGACCACGTTGTAAGGGGGGGTAGAGTAGACGAGTTATCAGATTCGGAGAAGAGTTGACGTAAAAGACGAGAGGTTCAGATGGGTTTGTAATTTAGCATCAACACTACAGATACTCTTTATCCACAGCTGAGTTTAAGCTTGTTTTTTTACTGTTTGTAATTAGGAAGTTTATCTACAGCATCGTCTACGTTCTTGGTTATTTAATCACTCTATGGGAAGATCTGTGTTTTAAAAAACTGAATCAGCTGTGAAATGTGTTATAAGGGACGTCTTAATGTGATCTGCTAAGTCTTAAAGGTTTGTGTTACGTTACAGGAAGATGGTACTACAGTGAGGTTTTCCTCCCGTTTGGCAGGTTACTGGTGAAAACGCAGGATCCTCGTGAGGCGGTGACGTGCAGAAAGGGTTCGAAAATAGTAACGATGCCTTATTTGTACACTTTTGTTATATTTTTTTGAAAACCAAGACAGAAGAAGTGATTGTGCTAGATTATTTGAATGTGTTGTCATATTTTGAACGGTTGGTAGCTACAACACTTTGTTTTCAAGTTTAGCTGCAGTCAGATTAGGATTCTGTTCTGTCCAGGCTCAACTGTGAGAGCAGAAAAACTATATAACACTTACTAGTATTATTAAAGGTACTTACCAGAAACCATCTTCCAACCACCCGAGGACAGGAGATTAACCTTTGCTACACAAGCCAGATCACATGGTAGAAAACAGATGATTAAAACAGCCAATCATATAACTTTCCCCAGCTCGTAATTAAATGTGTTGGATTATTTGCCCCCTCCAACCAGCTGGAACTGCTCCAGGAACACACAGGTGGGCTTTTTCTACCTTTACATGTTTTCCCACACTCCAATCTTAAACCAGACAGGTTTCCTGTCGGACCTTTTACTTTTTATTTAGTGTAAGAAAAGTAATCGCAGCGTTTGACAAATAGGAACTTTGATATTCCTGTTGCGGCGCCGATGCAGGTGTGTATATATAGAATCAGGATTCTGTGCCATTCTGCCTTGAGTTGTGTATCAAAACAGATTGCAGAAAGCTCTGAAATTGAAAGTTATCTACAGGAAATTGCCAAGTATGTGTTGAGCGTTGTAGAGCCTGACCTCTTTAAGGCTTTTTTACGTAAACACCAAGTAAAAATAAACTCTAATGTCAAAAGCTTCTGATAATCTGGGTAGATCTCAACACTGTCGTATGAGCTAAGAAAAAAGGGAAAACACCTACTTATCGACAGGACAAATGATATTCCAACATAAACCCAAATATCATCACTGACTGGCTTTGGATATATATTTTTTTTTTTTAAACTTTCGTTTGTGACAGAATTTTCATGTATTTGGGCCAAATTTAATAACGTCTTAATGCTTAAATGTGAAACTCTTTTTAAAAAGAAATAAAACAACCAGAACTGCTGCTTTTTCAGTCTCATGATGATTTCAGAAAACAATCCTGATAAAAATGTCTGTGGGAGACGGAGGAATGTTTGTGGCTTTAAAACAACATGGTCAAAATCCATCGGCGAGTTTCAGAACTCACATCAATCTGGTTATCTAAACTATTCGGGTTAGAATTTGAGGTAATTAGAGGATTAAATAAAAGTAATAAATTGCACTGAAATACTTCTTTGTAATTGCCGTGTCTGGTATTTGTTGTTGTCTCGCTGTGGGAAACTCTGATTTAAACCAGAACAAATCATGTTAAAAAAATCTGCATACTGTCGAGGTCTGCTTAGAAAGTTTGTTTGGGGTTTTTTGTCCATATCCACAGCAGTGGTTTAAGTTTAGGGTAAAGGAAGGTGAGAAAAACAACTAGCTTAAAGTTCAACTCTTGGTTTTTTTTTTTCTCTTTTTTGGCTTTTGGCTGTAGCTTCATGCCAAGTATGTACCGTACTGTTTTTATCCCTCTAAATTCTGGTTTGACTGTATATTAATATATTCACCTCCCTAATACTCCTTTCTTTGAAATAACAGCTATATTTTTCAATAAAAGAAAAAAAAGCTGGCAAATCTTTTGATATTGCTGATTATTTTCCTTCACTCCACGCCACCTAATTCTTAGCGTGATTGCCACATTTACATTCTCTTCCTAAAAACGGCTAAACACTGATTGAAATCTGACCTTGAAGGAGCCTTAAAATGTCTGCTGAAAGAGTTCCAGCCCAGACCAAAGTTTTTTTAAACACCTCAGTCAGAGTGGATTATTATTATACACAAATAACCCTGGAATGAAAAGTAAAACCTGCCCAATAGGTTGTAGTATTATGAGCAGCATAAATCCTGTGAGCTGATTGAACCCTGCAGCTGTCTGTAGAACATCAAGCTCCTTCAGATGAAAAAAAAAACTACAAATAATAAGCAAGAACACGGATACAAGATCATGACTGCCTGCACCTGTGGTCCTCACTGAGCCCAACATACATGTGTTTTCCACAGTGGAAGGAAGTTGAAGTACCAGGAGAAAACCCACACGCCGCGGAGCGAGCATAAAAACCTCGGCCCAGATTCAGAGCAGGAACCAAACACCACATTATGCATAATACACGAGTTACATTTTCCTCATCAAATTCATTTTGTCAGGATGAGGAAACAGCTCACATGTAATGTTAATATTTAATACATACAAAATTAAATTAACTGTACTAACTGAATACATGTCGGGTTTGTTCTTAGTTCTTAATGGTAGTTTAGATATAAAACAATGTGAACCACAATCTAGACTTAATATAATTCTTAATTTTACATTCCTGACATATTAAATGCCCAAATGTTATTAAATTGATCAGTCAAGAGGTTCCTAATTTCTTGTTTTAGCCAATTAATTTATTAAAAAATATATTGAAATAAACCAGTTTTGGTCAAATAATCTTTTAGTTATAATAAACCTGATAAACTCCAATTACTTGTGCTGGAATATTTTTACTTCATAGTTACTTTTAAAAGCTGTGATAAACTACTTTTAATTGTACCTTTATCTCGTATTTTACTTGAAAAGAATACTTATGAGATGACGAACATCCAGAGAACACATTATTGTTGTAAAGAGGTTGGGTTTAGTCTTGTTCCTGTAAATAAAAGTTCTTTACAGATCATAGATTAAATTGTTTTAACAAATTCTGTGGAAGTATTCGTTTCTGGATGTGGTGCTATCGCCCTCTAGTGGTATTTTCTTGCAAATGCAAAGTAAAGTTAGAGGTTTCCATCTTAAAATCAAACTTTAGGGTAAAAGTTTATATAAATAATGTTGATGTTTGGTTCCTATTCTGTTTTCATGGCTGATCATAGAAAGTAAAATGCACAAAAGTAAATGTTTTATGTCCCATTAAACAATATGATTAATGTTAATTATGATTAACAGTTAAACTTTATGTTTTAAGCCAATTCTAGGCTTTTTATCTTACTTACAAATGATGATGGGAAGAAGGATGTTCCACAGACGTGCAGCTTCTCAAGAGGTTTCTCTCAAAGGTCTTGAACATCAACACCTGGACATCCAGACCATCAGAATGAGTTGGACCACCTGCTGAATAAAACACCAATAATCAAGAATAGAACCAACTAGATTTTTACAGTTTTTACCAAAAAATGTTTATACAGTTCTGTGACTTTTAAGCCTTTTGGATGAAAGTTGAAATTTATTCAAGAAACAGAAATTTTTTTAAAACATGTTCTGTATGATGGAGAATCTACACAATCAAGAACATTTTAAAAGAAGTGATAAAAATAACACACCTAACATCTTTTTGCTTCTTCATCTTTTCTGCTTTGTTTCACTCTGTCAACCACAAATAGAATCAGAACATGGACTTAGTGAAGCAACACATGGAAAGCCGTGTTCATGCCAAAAATAAGCAAATTATGCTGAAAAATGCACTTAAATTTGGCTGTAGACATTCAAAACTATTTTTTACAATGCTGGATGTTTAAAGGTAACAAAAAAAAAAGAAGTGATGAAAAGTATGTTGTACATTTAAATTTAGTAGAAACAGTAAATATTTTAAATATCTACATGCCTAAAAAGCATAGAAATAGAAAGTTATTACAGTGCATTCATACATATTATGATGTATTCTGAAACTGTGTTATTTGATGTCTGAGATGGACTGGCGACCTGTCCAGGGTGTCCCCTGCCTCTCACCCAACGACTGCTGGAGATAGACACCAGCTCCCTGTGACCCTGCAAAGGACAAATCAGGTTCAGAAAATGGATTGATGGACAAAAAAAAATCATTCTATACAAAATAAGGGATAAACACTAAACGCAAGAAGTTCATGATATTTGAGACTTGGTGCCTCTCAGCTATGTTAAATGTGCCTGGAGCTGTGTGGAATTTATCATCCAGTTCCGCAGGACACTGTGCAGGTAGTCTGTCTTTCCAGTCTCTCTGTTACAACCTGCAGATGACACTCTGGGACATTTTAAGCTACATGCACGTCTCCTATGAAACAGAGTCACATGATCTCATAAAAACATGCCAAGTATCTTATGTGTCTTGTGACAATAAAAAAAACCGTCATATATACACGCCCCGTTCTCTGCTTGCATCTGGGGGACAGGAGGAGGACCTGGCTGTCTTGTCAGGGTGAGGGGGGTTTTGGGCAGTCCCTCTTGGCTCTGTCTTAGAGTGAAACAGAACTACTCCTGGGTCTGGTTGCCACTCTGGGGGCACTGGTACCTCAACCAAGGAGTATAGAATGTGTAGGGGGAGTGTATGTATGTGTCTGGAATGGATGTCTGTATATGACTGTCCATGTCTGTGTGTCGGGATGAGTCTCAGACTACCTGTCTCTATGACAACACCCCCCCCCCCCACTACTAGAATAGCCGATGCGCTGGTGGCTCTTGGGGATTGGGGCTATGTACCTGAGTGTGTTCTAGCTACTCCAGGCGGCTGCTTGGTGGGGCCCCCTGGGGTCTCAGGCCTCTGTATATCCCAGCCAGCTCGTGTGGAGTTACTGGTGTGACCTGTGGACTTGTTACTGAAGACCCCCTGGGCTTCTTTGCTGTGGTTGATGGGTAGCCTCCCTGGGGGTCCCTGCTGAGCTTATCTTAGTGGGGGTTGTGATGGTCCACCTGGATCTTTACTATCCCATACCCCAAAAATGTTTGTGTGTGTGTTCTTGTTTTGTCTCTCTGCAGGTTTTGAAGCAGATTCCCAGTGTTTTGTCTCCCACCTTCTGTCCTCCCCCCGTCCCCTGATCCATTACAGCTAAAATAAACTTAAAAATCCATCCAAATAAAACTGTAATAACATATGAACAATAAGCAGAAGATTGCAGTACGCTGTGTGCTCAGTTTGTGAAAATAAATCGGTTGGGAGTTTTCTTTGCAACTGGCCAACAATCCTGATTGTTTTACAGGACAGAGGAGAAAAAACAAAGAAAACATTCAATTATTTGTCATAATAATTATAGGTCATAATAAAATCACACTATATTGTGTGACTGATATAATGCGTCATGTGATGTCATGATAAACATCATACTATATTATACAGACGAACGATATGGGAAAAATCTCACATAGAAATAATATAGAACCAGACATATTCATTGTCATTTCCTGCAGACGTTTTTAAGTAAATCACATTAACAGTTTCCATTTACAACCAGTAGATGGAGCTGTTGTAGTTTAATTTTTTTCCTCAGTTCATTTCCCTTGTTTTCCAGTTATTTTTTGATCATTCAATATGGTTGTCATGTGAGGCATGAAATCATTTACATTCCCAATTCTGCAAATAAAAAAGCAAAACTTTGATTACTTCATCAAAGCATCAGAATGAAAAGTTCAAAACGTTAACCAAAAGTAAGAAAACATACATTCTCTCAAGCTTTACTGATACTCCCCCCCTTTCATAAAAAAGGTTTAAAATAAACTTCTAGTTTTCACAATTCTACAGTTAAACTCTCTATATTGATGCAAACAAGCCTGAAATTGCTTTTGGTATTTTCAAACATCATTTACATTATGATAGAAGTGGCTATAGTTTGGACTATGTGTTTTTTTTTAAAATATAATTAGTTTTAGGGTTTATTTGAACCTACATTTTGCAGGTTGTAATTTAGAAGGATTTAGATTGCAGTCTACTACCGAGTCTTTTAATGTTCAAACTCTTAAATGCAACTCTGAAAGGTTCATCACTAATCATCTCCTCTTTGTTTAGACTGGGCAGGTGTGTATTCCTTGTAATCTATCGTCTCGCCCTGTAATGACTAAAATTCTATTCATTATCAAAAAGAAAAAAAGAAATGGGGAGAAGCGTAAACTGATAGAATTAAACAAGCTGAAACCAGAACTTTAGTGTGTGCGACACAAGTCATATCGAAATATTCTATATGTAAATGCAACAGAAAAACAAAGCAGGTTTAAAAATCACTGCAGCACCTTATGAACATAAGTGGTCTAAATATTTAATTTAGAGGAGCTGAGGCCATCTGAAGGAGACAATTATCTTTTTAAATAAGAACTCAGACATCCGTATGTGATAGAGCTCAAGACATACGACGACCATGCATTTGTTTGTTCAGAATCATTTCGAAATTATAAACCAGTCTTCAAGGCCATTTGCAGCTGAGCAAAGCACGTTTAGGAAAAGGAGAAACAGCCACACATTAGGGGGTTTTAGTGGCGCTCTGAATAAACAGAAGTTTAGAAACGGACCCCTTGTGCAGGTTTAAAAACATGAATGAAAAGTCCTTTTTTTTTTGCCTCTCTGGGTGTTTTAGGAAAACTTTCAAATCTCAGAACCTTCAAACCAGAAAGAAATCTATTTTTAACTTCCTAAGGTTTGTCCAGGTGGAACAGTTAAATCTGCTCAACTCCATTTGTTTGAGTTAATTAGGGGCCCAATTTTTTCTTGTTAAAAACATGAGCTGCGACTCTATACAACTCAACCTGCTCCAGACTTAAACAGCTGGAAGATGCAGTTGCTGCTTTTAAACTTACAAAACAATAAGACTATAAAATTTGAGCTTCAACAGCTGATGAGTTCTGGTTACAACAAGCTGTTTCTATTTACAGATTTCACTTTATCTATTTTTTTTTCCCTTTGTTTAGAAAAACTGCAGTAAAAAAAATCTGTTTGAAATGGAGCTGCATCCTACAGGTAACACTCCAGATGATGATGGATATGTGATATTGTCCAGTTTGGCCTTGAATGCTGGTTTGCTGTGGAATGTTTTTTTGTCCTGGATGTGATTATATACTTGTGGTGAGTGCTGGTATGTTAACGTCTGACTCAGGCTCCACTTTATATAAACATTACAATATAGAGCCTTTTGTGCTAAACATGTTTAGGTTGAAGTTTTTGTTGGCCCGAAATGGGATTTTAGCTAAACGTGTTTCAGAGGAAACTTTTGGGGGACCAAAATGAAACAGTTTAATAAAATAATGATCTATATTATAATGTTTGAATTACAACAAAAACTATGATGATAAGCCTCATCTGGGTTCTGTCTGATAATTATACATTTCTTTTGCTAATAAATGGGGCACTGATTCAAATAAATTTGTATTAAATTTAAAGAAAAGTACTTGTGATTTTATAATCGGTGCTCCTATATGAGGTCAAAGAGCCCTGACATTCTGACTTCACACTTCCTGTCTGCTGCTGTTAAAACCTGCAACACACTTTCTTCTAGATTCCTGCCATCAGCTGAAGGCTGCAGGCCGACACCCTCGTCTTCCTCACTGATACTGGGTGGAGAGACACGCTTCCTTCCTTCAGAGGAGGCCTATAGGACACGGAGGAGGAGGGACTGGTTATGGGAGGGGGCGGCAGAGAGGAGACAGAGATATTTACAGAAACATCAGGCGTGGCCCACACACTCTCCCTCTGACTGAACACAGAGAGGTCGGGGGGGCACGTGGGGTTTCACAATTAAAACGAGGAGGAAACTGGACTATACTCACCACTCCATCATCTGCTCCTCCCTTTTCCCAGAAAGACCTTCTAGACTTTCACTCCAAACACCGATTTAATTTGATTTACTCGAACGATCATTCCATCTGAAAAATAAGAAAGAAGCAGCGTTGTTTTTAATCATTCCTCATGCCTTGATCATAACAAGAACCACTGATGTTTTGTACAGAAACAGACTGATGAGACTCAGAAGAAAATCAGGATGTTACTAAATCAGCCAATCACAAATCTTAGAAGGCTTTACAGTTTTAAATAAACAGCACATGGAGCATTTAGTGGGAGACTGTAAGTACATGATCACAGTTACTAACTTTTGTTGTTTTAAACTGTGAAGTTCAAGGATTTGGGTTTTTCTGTCACCTCAAGCTAACAGCTAACTCCTTTATATACAGCGATTTAAAACCAATTAGACTCATGAATAATTGGATTTATGGTGTGATGACTTACACAAGAGCTTGTTAAACCACAGAGGAATTTATAGAGAGAAGAGAAGACTCAAATTATTATTTACAGAAACGTTTCTTTTTTGCGATGCGTGCAAATGGCAGAGAACTCAGAGTGAGGACCACACGCGTGGAAACCTGCACCTCCACTTTGCGTAAAGGGTTTATTTGCATGGGCACTAAGTAGGAAACCGAAACATCTGAAAACTATTTCTTTTATGAGTTAAAATAATACAAAAAATGTCCAGGAATGTTCTGTTTGTTTTTCTATAAGCTGAATGAAAGTCACTTCAGAAAACACAGACATCAGAGCAGAACTGTTCACTGAGGAAAAAACTGTAAATGAGGCAGAAAAAAGTCTGACAGACAAGTTTTCAACCTAACTCATCCTAAAAAAATACAAGTTCATGTATTTGTTTTTTTCTTCCTATTTCTGTTTATTTAATACATAGTCAAGATTTCTAAATTGTATAATCTCTTTTAATCTCAGACTGCTGGAGGACACACTGACCACATTTCTTCACTCTCTATGTTTATATTTACTATTAATTCTGCCATCTACTTCTTTTCCCATTAAGATGACAGCTGTATTTCTCTAGGTCTCGTCCCTGTCCTCTCAGACCCCAGTGGGTCGAGGCAGGACTCTCATCCTGGTTTTGGTTAAAAGGGGTCGTTCCTCTCCACTGTTTCCAGTTCATGCTGTTCATAATGGAGAATTGTGTTGAAATAAATAAATTAATTAATTAATGTGCTGGTTTCTTCAGATACTTGTGATGGATTTACATCTGCAGTATCTGATAACATGTTTCAGTAGGATTAAACTGATTATATGTTATGGAATCTGGACCTGATGTGAACAGGACTTGTTTCTGTCAAGTGAGATGACTTTTATTATGAAATGGAGCTATATAAATTATCTAAATGGAACTGAATTAAAGCTGATATGTGGAGTCAAGCAGGAGTAGCCTAGCAGGGAGAGGGATCGCCTCTCATTTGGAAGACCGGGGTTCGATCCCCGGTGCCAGAAGGCTACGTGTAGAAGTATCCTTGGGCAAGACACTGAACCTGCAACTGCCCCGGAGCAGCCGTAGGCTAATCAGGAAGGAGGTCGTCCTCCAATCATAAGACTGGGTTTCGATTTTGAGTCCCAGCGGAGGTTACATGTCGAAGTATCCTTGGACAAGACACTGAACCCCGCAACTGCCCCCCCCAGGCACCGTACAAAGTGGCTTTGATCCTCAGAAATGAGGATGGGTTCAATGCAGAGCCTGAATTAGTAGTAGTAGTAGTAGTAGTAGTAGTAGTAGTAGTAATAATAAGATAATCAACAAGATTTATTGACTAAACAGTTTTGATTCATCAGTAATTAATAGTGCTATAAACTAGTGTAAACATGAAGATGTTACATTATATTTAAAGTGCAGATCAGGAGTCAGATCGACCCCCACACTGTCTGCTGCAGGTTAAAAACATTCAAAAAGAAGACGAGAGAACAGATTTATATAACTACAGTCTAATTGTCTTGCATTACAACAGAATACATGGAACTGTTTTAAACTCTGCTGGCTATAAATACATAACAAAGGAACATGCATCATTGTGCCTGTTGATGTGGCCTGTCAGACATCTCTATGACTGGTTGCCCTGACAACCTTACATCCAAGTACATGATAAATGCAAATAAGTGTGACCTGTAAAAAAATGTATAGAATTATACGTAAATATCTTTCTAAAGATTTCCAAAATGTGGACATGCAAACGAGGGTGTCCTGTGTATTTATAAACAGCGAGCCCACCCAGCCCAGCATGCTTCAGATGCTTCAAGTGTCACCAGAACCGGCACCAGAAAATGCCAACGGCATTCCAAAAGCAACAAACTCGAAAAGAACCAGCTTTGATAGCGATTTGGGGTCCTAAAAATATTCAATCTCACTTATTATTTGGAAAATTGTGGATTAAAATCAACAGCTGTGATGCTTATTGTTTGGGGAAACAGTCACTTGTGGAGTTTTAAGTGTTTGGGTGTGTCTCCGGTGTGAGAAAAGGCCAGCACCTTCCTCCATAAGCATGTCCAGAAAATAGCTGCCCCTCTCTCTCTCTCTCTGTCTCATTTACACTCATACTCACTCTCTCATTTCTAATACAGGTTTGGTAACAAACTTTCCACTTCTCTAACCTGAGATGATTTAGTTAAAGCATCAATGAACTTATTTTAAACATTGTCTTGTTTCTGTCCAGTTTGTGTCACTTTATCTTAAAGAGGCCATTTCATACAAATTTCAGAACTTTGTGGTTATTTCTTAAGTATTAACCAGTAATATGAAACATTTTATATCTAAAAAACGTCAGGAAACACTGATTAACAGACCTTTCAATCTGTCTGCATTAAAATTCGAGTAGTTCCGGCTCCTTCCGTCAGGCTGCTTCATCAGCAGATCATTAATATTCATTGTTCGAATTTGTTGGACTCAGATTGGCTAACAAACTAGCCTATGAGAACAAGGTATACTGTTTCCTGCCCCGCTGCGCATGGTAACGTCAGACATCGTGTCTTCCTGTTTGCTACGTCTTATGTTACAGCTTTTAGCCAGCAGCATGCTAGGCGTGGTTTCAACTGCGGGAGCTGATGAATACTAACGAACAAAGGAGTTGTGGTGAAACAGATACAGGCCGTTGGGACTCGGGAGAATTCGGGTTTTATCACCACCTGCGTAGTTTGAGAGATTAAAACTAAAAGAGAAGTTGTTGACCTGTTCTCACACCCACTATGACGTTAAAAACAGAAACCTCAGAAAAACCGTTTTTAATGGAAGGGCCTCTTTAAAAACAAGAGAAATCAGCAGCAACAAGCTGTTAAACACCAAAACTGACTACAGTAGAGAAAAAACTGAAAGGCAGAAAATAATCTTCAAAATAATTCTCAACGAGGGAGACAAATGTATAAAGCAAGAATTTAACTTAATGACACCTTGAAAGAGCAAGTAGGACTGCAGCAGTTGTCCCTCAGCTAAATACCTAAAAGGAGCTTCAGTTGCAATTCAGGAAATACAATATTTAAATAAACTGCTTGTGTAAGGAATGCAGTACGAGCTGCAGAGTATAAATGTTCTTAGTGTAGCTCAGGAAACCCAGAGACTTCCTACTCTCAGTTCACATGCAAAGCCTGGCAATGTGCTAGATCAGGTTTTAGTCAGGAAATTCATTTTTACGAAGGGTTTTCTAATTATCTCAATTTAAACTGGAACATGTAACAAGTAAAAAACTTACCATGAAGGTAAAATAACTGATATAATAATGTTAATTTGCAATATACAAAAACTTAAAAACCTGGAAAGATATTTAAATGATATAAAACAATAATATATTTTAGTAAACTTTGATAAAATTATTAGTTACAGGAAAGACGAATTATCGTTTGTCTTCATTGGTAGAATGAGTCTATGACCTTTTCACTGCAGGTTCTTCAAGTTCAGTTGACTAAACCCAAAGTTTTTTAAACATAAATCTTTTTCTAATTTAGAATTCTTTAACTCCTGAAATAATTTGTTTTTAGAAACAAATTCCAGGCGTTTTTTCTTCCCTTTTGCCACCAGAAAAAGCCACTAGCACAAGGTCATCAGCTGTCATCAGTTCTCCATTTCCCTTCCTGATCCCAACAGTTCCTCCAGAGAGCACTGTGGAAAAGCTTCACCCTCCAGCTTCGAGGTCTCATAAAGCTCAAATCAGCCCCTTCCTTCAGGATTCTGGTCAGCAAACAGGAAGCTGAAGAAAAATATTGGCAAACCACATTGCATCATGACTGTCTGACTGAAATATGATGGTGGCAGAAATTAATGTGACATTAGCGACTTCCATTATGGAGAGTGGTGTGACATGGGTTTGGAAGGTGAGGTTTCTGGCAGACTGAAAGACAGTGGGACTTTGGACTGGTTGGACAGTTTGCAGCACACAGTAGTTCTTTGTTTGTTGCAGCAGACAGGGGGCACTGGGCTGCTGTGCTGGCTCCTCCGTGCCCACTTCACAACGAGAGTCAGCATAGCAGCAATTCATGACTAATAAACTACAGCTAATAAACAGTGCAGCAGCTCCGCCCATAAAGAAGCAAATACTTATGCAACAGCCTACAGACTTCAGCCCTAATAAGGACAAGACAATGTAATTCATACTGTATCTTTTCTTGCAGGTGGGGTGAGGATTGTGTTGAGCTACCAGACCAACCAGTCTGGTGTTGAGCAGTCACATGCTTAACGTGTCACCGTTATGGGAAATATGTGTTTATGTGGGAAGGTACAGTCAGTCAATTAGGTTTTTTCTTTTTTAGCCACAAGAGAGCTTTCTATTGTTTAAATTCCTGCACAAGACGAATCAAATCAGAGTCAAAAAAATGTTTAAAAAAATTATATGCAAAACATTTCTGCACAAACATGTTGCTTGTTGTCCCGTGCAGTTACACAAGTTGAATCGTTTTCATTAAAGTACTTCAGTTTCCAAGAACAGTCCAAAAACTAGCATGTTAGGCTAAATTGAGATGCAAAACTGAATTTAGGCATGTGGTTGTTTTCTCTTGTGTCTGTGTGTGTCGGCCCTGTGATGAACTGGTGACATGTCCACGGTCAACCCCACCTGTTTCCTGTTGACTTCAGGAGATAAACAACAGCTCCCTTTGACCCTGAATAGGACAAGGTGAGTATGGACAAATGGAAGGAAAGAAAGTTGAGTGTTCTCGAAGCTAGCTAACACCTGTATTCTAGATTATGCTCTAGAAGCTAATCAAGCACACGAAGATCCTCATTTTTAAGAACTTTCTGCACATTAAAATCATCACAGGATTGTAATTTTGGTCCAATGAATTCTTCATTCAGTTGTGAGTTAATAGCCAAACAGCAACAAAAAGAACTTCTATCAGGACAAAAGATAATTGGATTTTCCAGTTTTTTTTCAGCTGAACTAAATCCAGCTGTTCTGAGCAGCCTGGATTAATAATATGATCTGTGACGTCTGTCTTAAAGACCATCCTCTGCTTCCCACTCTGGTTGGAAGCAACATCTTGGCCAAACAGTCTGGTGAAACAAAAAAAAAACTTTTTACCCACAAACCCAGATCAGGATAGATGATCCCCACACAAAGGGTTAGAAACTGAAACAAAAGACTGTTTGGATAATAGAAATTCTTTAGTCTAATTTTATAAAAGGAATTATATGAATTATGAAGATTAAGATGAATAAAAACAGGATTATATCATGATTTATTTAACTAAGTATTTGTAACATGTCTGCAGGCCTGTGTTAAACCATAACAGGTCTGCCCTTTCTTTTGACCTCACTTTTCCTGACTTTGGCTCCTCCTACTGGAAGTTGATTGTGCATTCCCAGCTGCTGCACCCCGTCCGTTCCTCACGTACAACATGAGAGTTAAGCTGCACTTGAGACATACAAGAGGTGAACTCAAGCAGCAGCAGATCAAGGCCTGCACACGTACACCTGACATGTTATAATATGCATGTCATTTAGGTGAGGATGGTCTCCAACAGAGTTCAATGTTGAATAGACAGTTTGAAGAAGTGACTTGGAATTCCACTGAAACATTTTTACAGTTCAGCCTCTTCAGTGTGGTACCAAAATGGGAAACCATATGGTCATAACTTTCACATGCCGACTCCATTTATGTTCAGCACCTCAACATACAAGACATCCCACAATGCATTGCTCAAAAAGGTGGGAAAGGCCAAGAAAATACAGAGTTCCCAATTAAATAGTGTTAAACTGCCAGAAAAGAAACAAATTTCACTGATTACACTGACAATAGCAACATTCTACTTCAGTCTGAACTTGGAAAAAAGGAGAACAATTTAAAAGCTTGTAAAGAGCCGTCAACCAGATGCCTTTGACATTTCATAGCCTGGAGGAAGGAGCAGAGGTTGAAAAATGCCTCAGAACAAAAACAACATTGTCTCTCTTGGTCTTGCTGTGATAAATGTAAATCTTCTTTGGGCTTTTGTTTGCCAAGTAAGATTCATGTGGGATTCTTCTAAGCTTTTTGAGAAGAATTCAGAGTGTGTTCAAAAAAAAAGAAAACATGTGTTTTATTCTGGAAAGAAAAAAAACATGTCTGACAAATGTAGGGAGGGAATTTTAGTTTTTGCATACATGATGAATAATGAACAACTTTTATGTTATAATTATATTTTTTTGGGATAAAACATTTAAATGTAATTAAATAAGTTTAGCAGCAGGTTTTCTAACATGATGCTTCTGATTTATCAGATATTTTACTTGTTTCAGTCTGAAGTTTGAGGGTCCACAATGAGAATCCACAGTGAGGAGTGATGTAATCACTGCAGGTTGTTGACTGTATTTCTATACTGCATGCCGCATGCGTAACATTTAGGCAAATTATTTCTCTCTCTTCAATTGCTAGATAGATTTTGGAAATTATAGATTTGAAAAAAGTCAGATTCTACTTGTTTGGCCTTTATGTCAATCTGCACATTATGTGTTTAAACACACAAATGAAATAATAAGATCTTTATAATTTGGTATATATAAAATATTCTGAAAATGCAATATTAGTCATATAAAAACAGAACCATAAATTCAGAACTCTCTGGTTTACTATTAAAAATCAAAGTTTAGAAAACATCTGAATGATTTACATCTTTTCTTTATTTTTATTACAGTCATACAGATGTTTGTAGAAAAAATCTTGCCTGCAGATTCTGCTCATCTGTTTGTCTTTTGTGCAGCATATGGAGGAAAAAAAACAACCACCAGGAAATGCACATTAAGGTACTTTACTGCAAAATAAACAGCAAAAACTTTATTTATCTATTGATTACAGAGGAAAGGGAGAGTTGTGAGTTGTTCCTTTCATAGCCAGCTTCTGCTTAGACAGATGACAATGTGTTTTAAAGGCACTAATCAGCTGGTAGATACTGCCTCTTATTTCATTCAGCTCTTATTTCCACCTTCACTCAGTATCTGATGAACACTGACAGACAGAACATCATACACACCAAACAGATTCCAACCAGTTATCAAAGAGCTGTAGTAAATGCAAGATGGTAAAAATGACTGTAAATTACAATTGGGTGGGACAAAGAAATGAGGAGTGGGACAGGAAGTAAAAGCAGAAGACTGAGTTTATGACACAGAAAAGAACTTCCTCCTTTTCTGTCTTTTTTTAGTCCTCTGGCCCGTGATGCTGTTTGCGTTTTGGCCATCAGCTGACTACATGTTGAACATCTCACACCCTCGCTCTCAAGTGACATAAGAAATGACACAAACGCGAGAAATGCTGACTTCCTTGTTCCTCATTAAAACACAAGATGTTCCCCAAGACGCTGCTCGCTTTATCATGAGTCATCGAGAAACTATCTGAGGTTTCGATCATTCATATTTTCTGTGTCATGCCTAGATGACAAACACAAGATGCATTTTTCCCTAATTAAGGGAGGAGATCTGAGTGTGTGAGTAAAACACACACCCAGGGTGAATAATTCAACTCCTGAGTCAGCGTGGAAACATTAGATCTTTTTATAAACAACTGAATTACAACCACCTGTCCAGTTGTTCCCTCAAAGCACAAAGTAGTTGAAGTGCTTTAAATAAAGGGAACTAAAAAGGGTTTCTAAAGGTAGGTTGTGGTAGAGTCTGGTCAGCTGGGTTTCCTCTCCTGTCCTGCTCTGACATACTCTCTCCTCCGCTCAGCTGCATGCCACACAGTGGCTCCAAAGGAATGTGATGACCACGGGCCAGACAAAGCCCTGCATTCATGCTCCCACATCCTACTCTGGAAGGTTGTGACTAGGAGCCTTGATCACAGAGAGGGCGGGTTGCTAAAAAATCAACGCATCCATCGCCTGTCCTGTCAGATGTGTGCTGCTCTCCCCCATCAACCACCTCATCAACGTCCTCTCTGTCTGTCCACAAAACCTAAAATTACATTACGTACACAAACAGAGTTAAAAATATGAAGGAATCTGGGAACAAAACAAATGACAAAATGGACATATCTATAAACAAACTGAAAGTAAACCATGTTATACTAAGTAAAGGAGCAGATTTGTTTGGCTTATGATCATGTGTGCATGGAAACAGTGCTGTTTTACAGAGAGGTCCTTGAATGCATCAGCTGCTGCCTGACTGTCTATCTCCGTTTCCTCTTAGTATGTAATATGCCATCCATTTGTCTGCTTTGTATAGGTAACATAATGATGCTCTTAAAGCACATTGTGTCTCATGGGCTCTTCCACGAATCCTGCAACCATAAAGTACAAACAAAAAGTTGGTTGCCATGCAACAAGCACACAAACCTATTCAAGGCATGTGAAGATCTTCATAGCTTCTACTGCTGTGCAACATTTAGATGTACAATTTACATGCAAGTTCAATTTCAGCTGCGTTGTTTGGAGATTTTAAGATCTGCATGATCAGTCTTCCTGTTCAGGGCATCGTGATGGACACTGAGAAGAATTTCATGACATCAGAAACAAACTCCAGCTCTGTCTGACAGCTGCGGCTGACCCAGTATGAGCTCAGGAAGCTCCTCTGATTTTCCCATCTGGATGCTGCGTTACCTCAGCAGGGGATCTTGAATTCTGTCATCAGATTTAACGGTTCATTTCCTCGCCTGTGTTCCTCTCCAGGTGTGGCCACCCTCCTCACTGACAGCTGCATTTACAATTCATGAGAGGTAACTGATGCCACTGTGATGGCCTGCTTCCTCAATAACAGACCAAAAGAAAGGTGCTTCGTTAACTTAATTTTGCTTAATTAATGGTGGCACAAAACCAAGAGAGTGGAGAGGAAACAACACCAGAATCAGGGCAGAGAAAAGGGTTTTAAGAAGGTGGGAGGGTTTAGACAAGACCTCAGACCTCTTCTTCTGCTCTTACAGGACAAGGTGAAGGTCGGAGGGGAAAAGGGAATGTTGCAAATTAGATGTGAACTTTCTAAGGTCACTAAAGTAAAAGTTTCTGCATATTGTGTTTAAATTGCCCAAGATAAAAAAATAAATGTACCCATTGGTAAAACGACTGAACATTCATACAATTTATTTAAGCCAAAATGAAAAAAAAAAAAAAGAATTTCTGCCAAACCATCTAACTTCAATTACTCAAATTCGGATATTCTTCTTTTCCTGTTTGAACCACTTTTTACTCACAATTTAAAAAAAAAAAACACTAAGAGGTCCGAGTCTGCTACTTTCAGACCAACGTTTCATTTAAAACTCTCTTTCTGGAGTACAACTCACATCAGTGTCACTGAACTCTAAGTGGACTGGACAGCACACTCACTCCCTCACACATAACTACTAATTCCCAACATACTGTCTTGAGTCACATGGCAGGAGTATTTAAAGGCTTCTTAGACCAGCGGGGAGATCGAACAGGAATCACTTTTCAAGCAGACACTGGCAGCTCTATGTAGGGGAGGTATTTCATACGAGGGCCGTCTTTTTCAGCTCCTCTCAAACGTATTTATAGCAGGTGAGTTCAGGGCGGCAGAGGTATGTGAGCTGTGGCCTTCTGAAACCTCGCCATGTTAAGAGATGTGGCGGCTAAAGGGGTGGAGCCAAATATCTCTGTCTATTCTATAGAATCTATATACAGTATATCTAAAACTCATGATGCTATATGAGTTTGTTGTTGTTTACTTTCAGCTGTGGGCGGAGCTCTGTTCAAGGAGCAGGTGTGATGGAGCTGTAGAATAAATTAGATTGAACTAGTAATGGTTTCAATTGATTGTAATATTAATTTTTAGATTCAAATGACAACCAGCTTTTATTTTTACAGCTTACAGATAATTTTAGTTGTAAAATATAAAAATAAAATAAAATGAATTACTTCCCGTTCAGATAACTACTCTTGTTGGGGAGTAGAAATATCAACATTGCAAGAATTAGGGTCTCTTAAAATTATAATAGGTTCTTCCAGTTGTTTTATCCAGATTGACTTGATTTTACAATATTTTACAAAATGACCTGAGGAAGTGAAAAAAGCACAACCACATGAAAAACTGTCAGCCAAACAGAAGCTACTAATTATAAAACATTAATAAAAATATATATAAAAAAAACATGATTCTAAACCTCCTGAAATGGTTCAGAGAAATAACCACTGCAGCTCCGTCACCTTTATATAACATTCTGCTCACGACCGGTCATTAATACGATCCAGCTGAGTCACAGCTTTACCTGCTTTTCTTTAGTAGCAACCAAGCTATCATTGATGTAGTCCTCCCTCCTCAGAACTGATTAGTGTAAATGATCCTTACTCGCATCGACAGGGAACACAACACAGATTATTATTGTGTGCTACAGGGGTTTGTGTGCACTCTTCCTGTGTCATGAATCATTAAAAAGGTGATGGTAATCCATACAGACAGCTAGATTCTCAGGGTGACAGTGAGCCACCTGTTGCTGTGTGCAGGATGACTAACTTGCACGTCACATACAAAATCTTAGATTTTGAAAACAAATTCCTGTTTATACATTTATATTTACACATAAATAAATGAACCTAGAGTCATGAAGCTTTAGTAAGTACAGTGGCCATATCTGTAAACTAGTAATCCATGATGTCCAACAAATTAAAAAATGCCTAGCTACAATTACAAAAGTCTGGTGCAATAAAAATTCTTAAGTTTTGAGATACAAATATTTTCACTGTAGAACACAAAAAAGCAGCTGGTGGCCATTAATCTGAAAATCCTTGGCATAGTGTTGCAGTAACCTATGGCAACTGCTTCTGTGTCAACAGAAATCTTGGACAGCTCCTGCAGTTCAGGACGGTGCAACACCATTGGCTGGCTGAATCAATGACTTGCAAACTTGCTTATCTATTATGCATTGCAGTTCACCTTTAGTGGGTTCTTGAACTCATTCTCAGGTATACAGAGCTGAGCTGAAGCCGTTCACTACGAACCAACAGACGAGCTCTTATCTCGGTAAGCTCTTTGTTTTTTTATGCAACTTTCAATTTCTTCCCTTTTTGACCCAACTGGACGATGTTCAATTAACCCGTGTCCGTTTGTATATCTAGAATATGTATCAAGTGAATATTAGTCTGGCACAAAAATTGTTATATTTTTATCATTTGGACTAAAGCAGGGAGACTGAGAAGAGTCAAACATGGAGCTGATTGGATCAACACTCACAGCCACTTACACCCGGCCAAAAACCAGCCACTTCCTCCCTGCCATCTCCACTACAGCATCCAGCTATCGCAACAGTCAGCCAGCCATGGTAATGAATCCCAGTGCCAATATGTGGAGAACCAACAGCTACTACAATGGCAGCATCGCTCCCCCATTAACCTCTTCAATGCAAAGAGAGAATTTCGATCTGATTCGAGCCAAGACCACGCTGTACCCCTCCAACAGGACTACTCTGATGACTCGCTACACCCCCGATGACTGGTACAAGTCCAACCACAGCAACTACCGAGAGTCGGAGTCATCTCGGAAAAGCGCAGAGCGACTGAGGAAAGACACCCTCAGGCTGATGCAGGATAAAGAGCAGCTCACCAGACAAACGCAGGAAAATACCAGTAAGAACATTGCAGAGAGGGTCAACGACATCGTTTTCTGGAGGTCGGAGTTGACACATGAGATTGACAACATGGTGACGGAGATAGCAGCACTAAATGAGGTCAAAAGGAGGCTGGAGAGAGTCTTGGCTGAGACTCAGGGACCCCTTCAGGTGAGGAGGACTATAAAACATAATTAAAGTAAAGATCTCAGTGGGAACTTCTTACTAAAGTTTTTGCTGAGTCAAAATTTTATTTAGGTTACACCCTGTTGGAACATCAGTGGCCACTAGCGTTACACAAGTTGCATCAACCTGATATAGCTAAAGATCATATGACAACATCTTGCTATCCCAACATCCCATAAAGGGTTTTCTGAGAGACTCCAGGCACCTGATACTTGAGCGCACAACCAAAACACTGCAACATACATCCATGAAGTACGCCTGAGATGCCTACATACACCCTTCTGGGTTTTCATCTCTGTGTTGCAGGAAAAGATACACGTTAAAAAAAAAAAGAGTAAATCTTGATTAATTCTTAAGTCATTTTATTAACAGGTGTCTCAAGAGTGTCTGTACCATAGAGAGAAGCGAATGTCCATCGATCTGGTACATGATGATGTAGAAAAAGATCTAATGAAGGTAAAATACAGCAGCATGTCTTCTAAAACCGAGCGGAGCGCAGATACAAGCTAATATTTGGTTTCTATCATGTTAAAAAAAGGAAGTAGAAGTTATAAAGTCGTGTCAGGAGAGGATGAGGCGCCATTTGGACCGAGCCATCGCCCAGCTGGCGTAAGTTTAAAAAACTTAATCTGTTTCTATGTACAAATTTGTGAAAAAAAAAACGGAAGTTTGGGGTATATTCATGTTTTATTTTTGTGTGAGCGTGAGATTTTCTTCAGGTCAAACCGAGCAGCCCAGCATGAGCTGGAAAAGGACTTGAGTGACAAAGTGGCAGCTCAGAGGATTGATAACAGGTGTCACTATCTGAGGAACACGTCTGACGGGATTGGCTATTACAGAGGGATTGACAGGATAGACTATTCGTGAGTACAGCATCAAGGACAAACATTTTATTATTATTACATCAAATGTTTGACAAAACTAATGTGAAATTTCTGGTTCCTCAATTGACCCTAAATCACCAAATTACTGAGCTGGCTTTAAATTATACACATTAGACATCTGCTATTGCATTGAGTACATATTAAAAGTATTATATCTCCTTCCTGCTGTATACAATACTTTACATGTCAAGTCAAATTGTACAGCTAATGAGAGAGTTGGGTTGTTGCAATGCACAAGTGACTTGATTTAAAAATCCAGAGTAAACATGACAGTAAATATGCAATAATTTGAAATTGTTATTTTAAATAAACTTGTGAAGTTAAAAGTTGGACTGTTAAGTTTTTGTTGCACATAATAACCACAGATTTGGTGTGTCATCAAAACACGCGTTGGTTTAAAAGGTGTTTGTTTGACAGACAGCATAGGGAACAATAGCCATCCTGATTTTAAACTAGAGTTTGAGAAGCGTTCTGATTTAATGAGACACACAGTTTTGCAGGTATTTGAAAACCTGTTTTTGCAAAAAGACTGCACTGGTAGTACAAGACAAAAATATGCAAAATATAAAAATAAATACAGAGATCTCTTTTCAACCACAACTTTACTGCATCTCAGTGAGGTCAAATGTCAGTACTGAATTTACTGTCTGATTTATTGCCAATGATTTACAGCTGGAGTTGAGAGTGACAACTTTACTTGTTAGAGCTGTGATAAAAAATACTGGATTCACTGTTTTTCACTGACAAACAGGACCTTTATATACTAGAATAGGTAAAAATAGCTAAAACACAAGTTCTCTTCACATGCTGCATTTCTAAAAACAGACCTGAAGATGAAAATGCAATTTTCTTTTTTTTACTTTTTGTCAGAGTTTCTCTGCCGGACTCGTGGTCCAAATTCACCGATGACAACATCCTGCACTCCCAGAGCGAGCGAGCCGCCTCCCACAAGCTCCGGGATGAAATTGAAATCTTACTGAACACCACATCCAATGAAATGTGGAACCAGTTCAACAATGTCAACGTTGCTTTCACCGGCCGTATTTCTGAAACTGCTGATGCCAAGACCAACCTGCAAGGACACCTAGCCAAGGTTTTCACCTCTGTCAACACGATTTAATAAAAACATCATTTACTAAGCAATTTTCAACTGAGATCTGATAAAATAAACTTTAAAAATTTAATCTTTATTTAGCAGATTATAATTCTGCCTTGCTCTTTTTAATTGAAAGAATATAGACAATCTGATTTATTTTTAACAGGTTGATTTTAAAGGAAAAAGCCATTATAATAAACAAAACTGCATTTCTTCACCTATGTCTCCAGTTAAACACATTTTATATTATTAGGAAAAGGTCATATGTATTTTATGTCATTTGCAGGTAACGTAAAGGAAGGACCCACTGGACATATTTCCACTCTAAACATGTTAAACATGTGTTACATTACAGTAATGTTAATTCAGTGTATATTTCTCGCACAGCATTTAGCAACGACTTGCTACAGCTTGTAAAAAGTTTCAATCTGGGTAACAAAATAATACAGAGCACGCTGTTTCCAATAAATAAAATTTTCAGTCAGCTGTAAGAAGTAGTAATTCACTGGAATTCAATTACTATAAAAAGGATTGGACAGAGCAGACCTCAGAGTGGCACATTATCAACATTATGTGAAGTCGACTTCACATCTTCTCTCTGTAATCAAAGAAACTTGAGAAATGATTTTTTTTTTCTTTCAACTAGACTCTTCAGGAGATCTTCCAGACTGAGATTCTGATTGAGTCTCTGAAAAAAGCCTTAAGAGATAAAGAGAGTCCACTAAAAGTGGCCCAAACCAGGCTGGAGGAGAGGACACGCAGGCCTAATGTAGAGCTGTGCAGAGACAACCCACATCACAGGTAAATGATCCGCACACTCACGTTAAAGGTGATATACCCAATTTCAAACTGCCTAGCTTAGAATATCAACAAATGTAAACAAAGTCACAGAACTCTCAGCCCCTCCCGTCGGGTAGAATTCCTAAGCCACGCCCCCCCAGGTTTGGAAACACGCGTAGCCCCAGAAAACGACCGAGTGCAAGACACTGGTCCGCAGTTCATTTAAGTACCGTAACATGGCGGAATCACCAGTAAGTGAAAACAATATAACAATGAACAAGTCTCAGTTTTTTAGGAGCACAGAAGCCATATAAATGCGGAAGTCCGTATGGCTGGAGAGACTGTCCAATCATTCATTTCGGGCCGAACCATTTGATTGGTTAATGTTTTTAGACAAATACGGGAGAACCACTTAATTGTTTTTTTTATTTTTTTTTTAATCTTCACAGCATATTTTTATCCATGCTGTGTTAAAAGGTTTTTAATGGGCATGAAAAAAAACATGTTAAGCTAATTTGTTATGCAAATTAAGTATAGCAGCTTTAAGTTCAGCTAGCTTTGTTTTTATTGTGCAAGTTGAAACCTTGAACAAGAGGATGATGCAAATACAGAAAAAAGGTCAAATGATGATAAAATCTTCCTACAATCTTCAAACTTAATGTTAAATTGGTTTTATTTACTTCAATATTTAGCTAAACATTGCAACAACAAAAAAATCTGCATTCTAAAGATTTTATGAAGTGCAATTAAAGAAACTATTTTAATTTACCAAATTAAATAATAAATAATATAACAGTTTTCATATTTTAATTTTACTCATTAAGGGGTGTTTCACTTTAATAAAATCTTGCAGACTTGTTAGAGTTTAATCTGTGTATGTTTGTGGTTTCATGCAATCAAATATTCTGGCTTATTTTTCATTTTCTGTAATTGTTAAAGTAGTTTTCAATCATATCAAAAATATTTTAGTTTTTTGCCTCACTTTGTCTTTGTTCCTTCAGACTTGTAAGTGAGGTGAGAGAGATCGAGGACACGATCCACAAACTTCAGGAGAGACTGTTGGAGGCAGAAAACACCCTGCAGAACCTGGTCAAGACTAAAGTAACCCTGGAGCATGACCTGTCAATCAAAGCCAACTCTTTGTTCCTAGACCAGGAGAAATGCATGAGCATGCGCAAAATTTTTCCCAGCATGCCCCGTCTGGTTGGCTACACTTAAACCCGACCTTTTAAAACAAATTAGTGGATAAAGATATTTCTAAAATATTTGCAGTTTAGGTGCATTTGGATTAAACAGATTTCTTTTGGTTTGAAGGTGAAACAGTTGTGGTAAATTGTAACTTAATCTTTGTTTGATTTCTTATTCATTGAAAAGATGTTGTTCTAAATTAAGGATCTCTACACAGTTAGATTTTTCCTGAGGATGCAGATAAAATACTGGACACGGCTGGAGTCCATGAAAGAGTAGCGACAGTAAGGGAGCCTTCCAACACCAGAGACTTCTGATATCGTTTAGCATTTTGAATCCATTCAACAACTTATTAGAATCTAAAAAAACAAACTGGACTCATACTGTAAACGTTACGATCACAGCTGCTGGCCCAACCCCTCCACTATCAAACTTATCTTAGTAACCTTTGGCTTCGGTGTGGAATGTAAATGTTGCTTGAATCACCAATAAAACTTATGCTTTAACATCTTCAACCCAGCAGTGACCTTGTCTCGTCTTGCATTCCTGGTAAAAAAAACAATGACGCCCTGAGTTTTATGTGTCACTGAACTGAACCAGCCAACGTCAGATCAAACACCTTGTTCCAGCTGGGAAGCACGATGGTAGCAAAGAGAAGACTTGGACTTGTTCTAGGACCTGATAGTCTTTCAGTCCTTGATCCATTTCAGCAACCTCAACAAGAAATAATGTTTTCATCACACTATTGTCAGTATTTGACCAAACAAAGGCCACACAGTAACAGTAAGAAAATGATAAGAGGTTGTTTCTATGGAATTCCAGAGCAGCAGCAAAATAAAGCTCCCTGTTGTCTAGTTCACATCAAACAACCCCCTGCTTTCATTACTCTGTCATTAAACACAGTGACAGCACTGAGCTGTAGTGGAATAAACTGTGTTTCAGTGGTTAAGTAGATGTCATGGTTCTCCTTCTGCACGCAACATAAACATAGCCTTCTATTTTACCCCCCCAACCAAACACGCACACACATATACACACATATTAGGAATGTACTCTGAAATTCTCTCCACAGTCCAAACATATTGGCAGTTTATTTTTAACCCCAGTTCTTGTTATAGATTCCCTGTGCCCCATGTTATTTTATGTTTCTTACATACCAGCATACCACAGTACGATGAAGAGCTGATGGGAGAAGACTCAAGACCGCCGTCGGTTACTGAGACCTTTTTACCGTCATCATAGCTGCACATTATGACACAACACACCCAGACGCAGTCAGTAACTATGTAAAGATGGATAGAAATTGTTGTTCTTATCTATTCAACTTTCATTATGCATTACGTTAGGAATTTTATTTTGGCAGAACTGTAACAGAAAAAGCGGAATTTGTAAAAACGGAATACACTTTGAGGGGTTCTATTTTAAAGAGGCCCTTCCATTAAAAACGTTTTTTCTGTTGAATATTTTAGCTCCAAAGGGTGTGAAAACAGGTCAACAACTTCTCTTTCAGTTTTTATCTCTCAAACTCCGCAGGTGGTGATAACACCCGAGTTCTCCCGAGTCCGAACGGCCTGTATTTGTTTCATCACAACTCCTTTGTTCGTTAGTATTCATCATCTCCCGCAGTTGAAACCACGCCTAGCATGCTGCTGGCTAAAAGCTGTTAGCATAAGACGTAGCAAACAGGAAGACACGACGTCTGACGTTGCCATGCGAAGCGGGGCAAGAAACAGTATACCTTGCTCTAATAGGTTAGTTTGTTAGCCAATCAGAGTCCAGCAAATTCCAATAATGAATATGAACGAGTTGCTGCTCGAGGCCTGACGGAAGGAGCCGGAACCACCCGAATTTTAACGCAGTGATTGAAAGGTCTGTTAATCAGTGCTGCAGATGAACAGGTTGTTAACAAGCTTCTACAGGACTTGCTTAGAGGTTGCAGATTTGAATCAGGTGTGTTGAAGCAGGGGAACATCTAAAATGTGCAGGAGAGCGGCTCTCGAGGCCTGGAGTTGGCCCCTGTGCTAGAGTTTAAAACTGAGATCACTTACAATCGTTTTTAGGACAATATACGTAAAACAGATATTTTTGTTTTGGTTGAGACTATTTGTGGTGGCCATCTTGAATTGGATTAACTCCAAAACATAAATCCATTGTACGGGAGCAGCCAATTGACCTTTCAACTGGCCCCGCCCCCAAAATGGCCATTGATCAATCACACAACCGTTACTATGTGAGCAGGTCTGACAAAACACTAACTCCAAACAAGATGGCGAAGCGGTGCCCACATCTATTAACTAGATGTCAGGGGGAGCTTGGTGCTGAGGAACGTCCCAAGGGGGAGCAAGGTCCACCCGTGGATGAGCGTGAGCCTGCTCGGGATTGCCGCTGGCTCTCGGTGATGCAGGGGTTGGAGCTTTAGAGGTGCTAGCAGCTGGGAGTGCTCACCGGCTGGGAGGGAGGCTGGTTGCGAGCGGACTGACGCCACTCAGCAGAGCTGATCTGGAGAAAGAAAGGAGATCAAGGCTGGTTCGATTTGGAGGATGTCACAAAGGTATTGCTCCAAAAAAGGTCACTGACATGCATAGAAATACCTCTTCCAGTCATGATAATCTGTTGCGCTGGTCGTGTTTGTCGGACGTAGCAACAGTAACTAAGGGGGGTGGGACTTGGTGAAAGGTCAATTAAGAGTCTAATTAAAATCCAGGTTGCACACACAGCTGCAAAAAAGTGAGTGGCAGGTGAAAACTACTTGTCAGTTTCATTCCGTGTTAAAAGTGAAATCAACAGAAACAGGTTCACCAGGATTCTTCAGGAAGGCACATGCTGCACTAGCATATACTTTTAGAATGATATTTATGTTTATATACTTTTTTAGCATTCAGTTACATTTTCTGTAGACTTTTTTTTAAAAAAAAGCAGCTTATTTTGTTTGAAACAAGAAGAGGATTATAGTATTGTACACACCGTTAAACTTCTTGTCAGCAGAGGAATCTTTAGTTTTATTCACATTTTGTTATTTATTTGTAATATAGCAGATTTATCTCTCCATCTGCATCTCAAAGAGACAGAGAGCTCACATTTTGAACTGAAAGCTAAACATTCATGGGAACGGGCTCCGCTCGCTGCTTTTGAATCTGTTCCAAAAGTCAGAGTTTTCTCTCGAGGCTCTTCGGCCACTCTGTCACAGGGTTGTGAAGTTAGTCTATTATTAGCCTGGTCTAAAACAAGAAAAGGGACAGAGCAGGAATCTGTTGAAGAATGGGTTCAGTAACAGTTACGAGTTGAAGGAAGCTGGAAGCGGCCTGATAACACACGTCATGTTTGGTGGGGTTTTCCATCTCATCTGTCTGCCTCTTTGCTTGTGTTACGACTGTTGAGCATTAAAAACGATCATTCTGAACATAACCGCTCCGCCAAGCAGGGATAAGCCAGAGCAGCCTGACTGATTTACCTGACACTTGTTTGTTTTAACATGTGGATTTCTAGAACAATCCATAAAATTGATCAGAGGATGTAATTCCATACAGCCTCAGAAAGAAGAGGAAAGTCTGGATGTGACGGTGAAGTTTTTCCTGCTGAGTCACAGTGAGCTGATGCCGGCATGAAGTCACGTTTATTGGATTATTTATCTGGTTTCTTGGGGGAAATAAAAAACTCTCATAGCTCATATGTCCAACTTCTGTAGCAGATTCATGTAAATACTTCACATCTCCCTAAATTTCTAAATCAAAATAATGCAGAGAAATCGATGACTAAATGATTTTGGACAAAGATGCTGAAGTGCAGCTTATTTCATAATATACTTTAACATCTGTAGGACTTGGATTAAGGACTTAATCTCAATTAAATCCATGCAGTAATGAATGTTTCGGCAAGAACGGTGACATTTCAATTCAATGTGCTACTGTTAGTAGTTTCTGGTTCATGTAAGCTAAAGATATACCAATCAAATACGGACAACATATGAACTTATAGGTTATTGTTTTACAACCTTAATCTGTATCTGTGCATCCCTGATATGAATTTAACTGGTTGGTGTTCAGTGTATTCTAAGCTTAGTTTGCTGCTTTGTTGTTATTTCCTTAAAGTATTGTGTGCCTGCGCTGATTAAAGTGTGATGACAGGGTCGAGGATTGAGTGGCTCAAAACATATTAGCACAAAAACACGTGGATATCTACCTGTCATCATCCTGCCTGCAAGTCTCTAACATTTACCTGCTCCTTTCATCTTCCTCGTGTCTATATCAGCTCTGAGTGTGTTTCTGAACAGTCCTTCAGCCACACGTGATCTTAAAAATGTTTATATATGTAGTGAAATTCTGCATTTATTGTCTTCAAAATGTGACTCGTCCTCGTTTGATCAACAGCTGCTGAAACTCAAAGCAGATGGGCTGATTCCCGAGCGGTCAAACTGTGACGCAGATGGACCTCCACCTCCGCCCTTAACGGAGCATCAGCTGGATCTGCTGTCTCTGTTAAGCTGAAAAGTATCTTCTGTGTGAGGCAGCGAGTCATCTCGGCTAATGGACGAGCCAAGACGAGTCAAACAGAACTTAATGTAATAAAGTGACAGAAAGCATCCTGTCACGTTGTTTTAATACAGTGGGGCAAAAAAGTATTTAGTCAGCCACCAATTGTGTAAGTTCTCCTACTTAAAAAGATCAGAGAGGCCTGTAATTTTCATCATAGGTATACCTCAACTATGAGAGACAAAATGAGGAAAAAAAAATCCAGAAAATCACATTGTCTGATTTTTAAAGAATTTATTTGCAAATTATGGTGGAAAATAAGTATTTGGTCAATAACAAAAGTTAATCTCAATACTTTGTTATATAGCCTTTGTTGGCAATGACAGAGGTCAAACGTTTTCTGTAAGTCTTCACAAGGTTTTCACACACTGTTGCTGGTATTTTGGCCCATTCCTCCATGCAGATCTCCTCTAGAGCAGTGATGTTTTGGGGCTGACGCTGGGCAACACGGACTTTCAACTCCCTCCAGAGATTTTCTATGGGGTTGAGATCTGGAGACTGGCTAGGCCACTCCAGGACCTTGAAATGCTTCTTACGAAGCCACTCCTTCGTTGCCCGGGCGGTGTGTTTGGGATCATTGTCATGCTGAAAGACCCAGCCACGTCTCATTTTCAATGCCCTTGCTGATGGAAGGAGGTTTTCACTCAAAATCTTACGATACATGGCCCCATTCATTCTTTCCTTTACACGGATCAGTCGTCCTGGTCCCCTTGCAGAAAAACAGCCCCAAAGCATGATGTTTCCACCCCCATGCTTTACAGTAGGTATGGTGTTCTTTGGATCCAACTCAGCATTCTTTCCCCTCCAAACACGACAAGTTGAGTTTCTACCAAAAAGTTCTATTTTGGTTTCATCTGACCATATGATGTTCTCCCAATCCTCTTCTGGATCATCCAAATGCTCTCTAGCAAACCGCAGACGGGCCTGGACGTGTCCTGGCTTCAGCAGGGGGACACGTCTGGCACTGCAGGATTTGAGTCCCTGGCGGCGTAGTGTGTTACTGATGGTAGCCTTTGTTACTTTGGTCCCAGCTCTCTGCAGGTCATTCACTAGGTCCCTCCGTGTGGTTCTGGGATTTTTGCTCACCGTTCTTGTGATCATTTTGACCCCACGGGGTGAGATCTTGCGTGGAGCCCCAGATCGAGGGAGATTATCAGTGGTCTTGTATGTCTTCCATTTTCTAATAATTGCTCCCACAGTTGATTTCTTCACACCAAGCTGCTTACCTATTGCAGATTCAATCTTCCCAGCCTGGTGAAGGTCTACAATTTTGTTTCTGGTGTCCTTTGACAGCTCTTTGGTCTTGGCCATAGTGGAGTTTGGAGCGTGACTGTTTGAGGTTGTGGACAGGTGTCTTTTATACTGATAATGAGTTCACACAGGTGCCATTAATACAGGTAACGAGTGGAGGACCGAGGAGCCTCTTAAAGAAGTTACAGGTCTGTGAAAGCCAGAAATCTTACTTGTTTGTAGGTGACCAAATACTTATTTTCCACCATAATTTGCAAATAAATTCTTTAAAAATCAGACAATGTGATTTTCTGGATTTTTTTTCCTCATTTTGTCTCTCATAGTTGAGGTATACCTATGATGAAAATTACAGGCCTCTCTGATCTTTTTAAGTGGGAGAACTTACACAATTGGTGGCTGACTAAATACTTTTTTGCCCCACTGTATATGTAGTGAAATTCTGCATTTATTGTCTTCAAAATGTGACTCGTCCTCGTTTGATCAACAGCTGCTGAAACTCAAAGCAGATGGGCTGATTCCCGAGCGGTCAAACTGTGACGCAGATGGACCTCCACCTCCGACCTTAACGGAGCATCAGCTGGATCTGCTGTCTCTGTTAAGCTGAAAAGTATCTTCTGTGTGAGGCAGCGAGTCATCTCGGCTAATGGACGAGCCAAGACGAGTCAAACAGAACTTAATGTAATAAAGTGACAGAAAGCATCCTGTCACGTTGTTTTAATAC
>SSNP01000016.1:4405278-4446402 GCA_006937955.1 Pachypanchax playfairii | reverse complement strand
TCTTCCCAGCCTGGTGAAGGTCTACAATTTTGTTTCTGGTGTCCTTTGACAGCTCTTTGGTCTTGGCCATAGTGGAGTTTGGAGCGTGACTGTTTGAGGTTGTGGACAGGTGTCTTTTATACTGATAACGAGTTCACACAGGTGCCATTAATACAGGTAACGAGTGGAGGACCGAGGAGCCTCTTAAAGAAGTTACTGGTCTGTGAAAGCCAGAAATCTTACTTGTTTGTAGGTGACCAAATACTTATTTTCCACCATAATTTGCAAATAAATTCTTTAAAAATCAGACAATGTGATTTTCTGGATTTTTTTTCCTCATTTTGTCTCTCATAGTTGAGGTATACCTATGATGAAAATTACAGGCCTCTCTGATCTTTTTAAGTGGGAGAACTTACACAATTGGTGGCTGACTAAATACTTTTTTGCCCCACTGTATGTTTATTTGACCAAATCTTTTGCAGCAGGTTTAATACATGACCTGAGGTCTTCACATCTGCTTTAACACTCTTCTGTGTTGCTATGGTTGGAGTTTCTGTAACTTAGTCGAGTCTCCGTGCGTCTTTGGCTGAGATCCTATCTACAACTCTGGAATTCCCTCCAACCGTCTGGAGCGTAACGCGACCTGAACTCATCGCTCCTTCTCAAGAGCTACGAAACATTAGACGCTGCTGCAGATGTGACGATAATCAGGACCTGCGCCTGAAATGTTTGTTATGTGGCTCTCTGCTTAATGTTTGGCTTCAGTCCAGAGTTCACTAATGGAATAAACTTAACACTCTCGTGTCCACTTGGCTCGCTGATTGTCAGGCTTTTACAAACATTGACATATAAGGGATGGGAGAGGGGAGTGCCTGTCCAGTTAGCTATAACAAGACCCCTCTGTGTTACCGTACAGCTTTAAAGATCAGAGTCCAAATTCAACAATAAATACACAACAACACAACAAGCTGTGAGTAAAGTCACAAACTTTCCACTCCAAGCTGCTCTTCATGCCCGTGCCTCCTCTTGTAAACATCCTTTTGGTTCCTGTGTGTACATAAGAGCAGGAGCGTGGCCTCCATTCTAACATGAGTGTGAAGAACACTGGAAGTGGAAGTGGTGAAGAACAGAAAGTGGATGTTGACAGGGGTTATCTGAGGTTAAACTCACCCAGAGCTGTTTGGTGTTAGGGATGTTCATGTCTGATAATGTGCTGCAAGTTTTTTAATACTTTATTGTCCCATTTATGATGAAACCTCAAGTCATTTGAATTTATTAAGAGATTTAGCGAATCAAACTGCTCGACTCTGTGCTGTATAGGATCCAGAAGAAGGAGATGATAAAGCGATTCCATATCTAACTGTAAATGTTTACATTTTTCTCCTTCTACACCCAGTTAGGACGTCCCATTCACTCCTACGAGATCAGCCGCCCTGCTCAGAATGGAACTCCACCTTTCTTCCTCTGAGTCAGGTCAAACACAGGAGAACCCTCTCTCACAGCCGCAGAACTTTCACACACAGGAGTCACCAAGTTGATTCAATGGCTATAGGAAGAACAAGAAACTGGGATACAAATAAGAAATAGAAAGCAGTAAAGTGTCCAGAGAAAATCAGAAATTCCTCTCTCACTTTAAAATACTTCAAAACTAAAAAAAAAAATAACTAAAACTTGTAATTACTGCTTTAAAAATAACTTAAATAATGACTAAATGTTTCTATTAGTTAATATATTTTAACGTTCGTGAAACAAAAGAAACAGAAAAAAGAAAATGTTAAAAAATCCAAACTATGAGTTTATTGAAAGTATTTTAAAAATCTGGGATGCTTTTTGTAAAGGCACTAAATGTCCTGCACAGTATCTAAAATCTTCCAAAAAGCTAGTCAGAATAAATGAAGCAGAAAGATCTTTGAAAGCTGCTTTTAGTTACTACAGCAGCAAAACAATCAGAACACGCAGCGACTGTGTAACTAAGACAACCCATGCGGTATTACGCACAGTCCGGCTATATTGGGAAGCCTGGCAGTAAACCAGAGGGTCACTCCATGACGCAGCGACGCACGCAGGGCGTTGTTCTTCCATAATGAGACACTTTATAACAGAACGTCAGTCCTGGCATCAATCTAGTCTGAGAAAGTCTTTACACCACGGACAACTACCGCGCTTTCTGGAAACAACTTGCTTTTAATTCTTGCTGTTGGTTCTTTTAAAAGGAATTACAAGCTCACCACCCAAAGTAAGTGGACTTTACTTTCTTTTTAAACTTCAATTCGATCGCTCTCGGTCAGTCCTTGTGGATTTTAAAGGCGGAAACGCGCTCTGTCCTTAACTGCGCGCACAGATGGAAGGACCGAGCTGTCAGCGCTTAGTAACACCCCAGAAATTATTTTATCACTTAAAAACGTTCTTATAACCCCATGTAGACGTATTTTATATTGTTTTGTTTAGTTGTTTGGAAGAATCAACGAAAAATAACAAAGTCTTTTTTCTAAGTAAGACGCAAAACAATCCCAGTTTACAAGTGACTCACGCTAGTGATATATAAATAGTTTTAAACGATAAAGTTTATTTGTTAAAGACTGATTGGACTTAGAATACAAATAATTGATGCATTCAAAAAAGAAAACAGTTTTATGTTGATACAGTTTCGATTTAAACAGCTTAAAGGTACCAGATTTGTCTAATTTAAATATATATTTACCAGCTGTCTGAGCGCTGCAACGACACACCCATACGCACCGATCTGACATCTACACACACACACACAGCAACATCATCATCATCATCCTGACACACTGTCTCCTCTTTACCTAGATAATCTGAAAAAGATGCTGCTCCTACTCCTGGGAATCATCTCCCTGCACATCGCTGCTCTTGTTCTCCTGTTTGTGTCAACAACCGTCAGCGTAAGTTCCACTTTTATAGCATTTTGTATTTGTTTGCAAATCATAGATCTACAAATAGAAGTAATATTATCCAAAATAAAAGGAAAATTACAGTAATGTATGTTAATCTCTAATCACAGGAAACATACAATTAGTAGTAGAATGATGCATATTTGGCACTTCTGCACACATGATTAATTATATTTTTTACAACAGGTATGGACGACAGGGGAAAGTACCACCTCAGACCTGTGGAGAAACTGCACTGCTCATCTTGATGGACACGCCTGTAGCCCGGCTTCAACCGGAGGTCAGAAACCTTCTCTTTCAAACCTTTTTACTGTTCACCTACAAACCAGACATTTCTGTGCAATTTGGAGAAGCTCAATGAAACTGATGATGTGGGTGTGTCACGCCTCCTTTGGGACTCTGGCGCCATCTAGGGTAGAGAATGTGGCAGTGCTGTTTGGAGAGGCTAGCTGATAGGCTGCTGATGTATAAATAGTCCTGGTGTGATGTCCATAATAAGGTCTTGTGTCTGGACTCCGTAGTAACAGGAGTGAGGTAGCTGTGAATGATCTGGGTGGGGCTGCAAAGTGTATTTAAAGTCGTGTGTTTGTGTGTATATAATCGTGTTTGAAACCTTGGACCACACCACCGCTTACAGAGCGTGCTGATGATGATGGACCACGCCCAGTGTTGGATCTCTGTGTCCAGTGTTAGTTTGAAGAGATCAGGAGGATAATTCAAGGCAGCAGCTGCAGCTTCAAGAGTTTTATAGCCACAAGGCTCAGCTAGGAATTAAGAACGAATAGATACAGGTTTTACAACTTTTAACAATAACATCATGAGTTCACTATTCTACCTAGATGTTATGTTGGAACATACAGAAAGTACAGCAGCTGTGTGTTTTGCTACTAAAAGTGCCGCCACAGTGGTGTGAGAGTGATGTCATTAGTCTAGAATGAACCCTCTGAGCCTGCGTGTGTTTTTTCAGGCCAGCAGTGCCTGTGTACACTGCCAGGTAGTTGGACGGTGCTGCCGTTTTGTTTGACTTGCTTTTATTGGTCACTGGCACGCGTGCTGTGCATGTGTTCCTGGATCTGGGAGATGGAAGATAACCGTCCGCTCTCACATTCAGAAGAAGCTTTTTGCTGAGTAACCAAGTTCCTTTTGAGGTGAATCATAATCAACACGGTCAGCAGAGTTTCTCAAACTTACAGAGTTTGTTTTTTCTGTTGCTGTAGTTACAATCAGTTTCGTTTAGATGACACTAGGCTAAAAGTTACACGGATGCTACAGTTATCACATGCTGAGTGACTTACAGGAAAATGATTTCATAGAATTTACATGATCTAAAATTAGCCACTGAGGAAGTGAGTCAAGTTCAATGTGTTGATAAATAAAACTCCTTCATTTTGAGCATTGGGACAGAAACCAGGGAGCAGTTTTCTTCACTTTAATTCTTCATCTAAAACCAAAATCTACATTTTTTTTCTACTGTGAAGGAAGGGCAAGACGTGAGTTTATCAAAGAACTACAATGTTTTGTTGTTATACTTTCCTCCCGTTATCACAAAGCATCTAAAATCTAAATCCCTTTAGTGGAAAGCAGACTGGCTTAGTCTGGCTCAGTTAAGTCATACCTCATTCCCAAAATCCTCTGGAGTTATCACAACTCTGTTATTCCTAATGACCCGACGATTACTACAGATGTGAAAGGATTCTGTGTAAACCACACCAGAAGGAAAATCCAGCGTTGCAGTCAGGTGTTGCTGTGGTGAACATTTCCCTCATCACCCCTTCTGTTCTTGATGAGCAGTGATCAATTATGTATCATCTTTTTTTTTTCCATTCTTCTAAGTGCTACTCCATTAAAATAGAATCTCCACCTGAAAGTTTGGAAAGATCCACATTTCAAATGGTTAGAGGCATATTAAGTGATTAAGCAACAATAAAACCCTGTTTTTATTGATTTTCCTGGATAATTCAATGGAGTTAGGAACAAACAAAAGCTCCTAGGTGGGTTATGGAAAAGGGAGATTGGATGCAACACAAAACAAACAAGATTTCACACTCAGAGCATGAAAGAGGCCGATTTGAGAAACTGGAGGGGAGAAATCTTAAGAATTCCTGACTCGTTATCATAAAGAAAAACAAAAAGATGCAGCTAAATAGACAAGCAGATCCTACAGAGACAGCAGATAGTGTTTCCTGCTCAAACAGGAGTCTAATGGGTTAATGGTTAGCAGTAAGGATCAATGAGTTGCACTGAAGTTCCTCTTGTGAGGAGCACAGAGAGCTTTTAGGAACAAGATACCTGAGTTTCATTGTTGTGAATCCATTACACATTCCCAGAAGTAAACATGGTCAGGATGCTTAAACTCAGCTTAGACAGAGTCTGTCCAAGCTTCTACTGGCTGTTTCCTCTTCTTATTTGCTCAATAAATTCATCTGTAGACATATTATGCTCTGGCTAATGACGACTGTGTTTCTGTTATTGACTTTCCTCCATCTTCTCCATTGCAGAGTGGATTCAGGCGGTCCAGGCAGTCATGATCCTCTCCATCATCTTCAGCTGCCTGTCTCTCTTCCTCTTCTTCTGCCAGCTATTCACTCTGCAGAAAGGTGGACGCTTCTTTCTCACCGGCGCTTTCCAGATCCTTGCCAGTAAGTTTAAATCCCCTCCATCCAGAAACCATCAACATCACTATAATTAAGCTACAATTCAATTAAAGTGTCACAATGTACAAATACATTCAATCTAAGGCAATAAAATCAAGATAAAAATTAAGATAATAAAAATATTTAACACGTTGTCTAAAATGTGCAACAAAAATTACAATATTTGTCCCCTGAAATGGAGCAAAAAGACAAAGTAGAAAAGAGAGACATCATGAATCAATCAATATCTAGTCAAGTGTGTGCACCAAATTTTAAAATGTGTTTTTAGTGGATTCATTATGAAGAAGATATCTGAGATGCTAATAATTTATAAAGTTGATAAAATGTTGGGAAATGGAACAAAAACTGGAGCAGCTGGAAACCGTCTTTTACTTTATAGTCAACGGAATATTTTCATCTCCTTTCTGATGTGAACAAAAAACACAGCAGCAGAAAATCCAGCTACACAGACACTGAGAGCAGATGCTCACACCACATAATATGGGAGAGAATTAAATTAGGAGTCTGAGCCAGTTGGTAATGGTTTTCATGCTCCGCTTGACTATTGTACTTCATGCCCTTTGGCCAGAGAGCAGCTCTACCACCAGTCTATTGTGTTCTGTCTGGGCAGCCTTTTTGCAAAGTGCCAGGTTTTTCTGGATTCCATGCCAGCGTAAGGCCCGGGGCACCCAGGTGCCCACTCAGCCAAACAGGAATGATGCTGGGAACACAGCCAGCTGTGCAAGTTAAAATGTCAGGGGAGGCTGGCAGTGGGGAGGTCTGACAAACAGATCAGGTCATGTCAGACAAGGGAGGTGGGCGGAAGCTGGGAAGGTCTGCAAAGGCCAAACTGGGGTTCAGTAAGCATGAAAGGCTATGATGCAACATGGAGGGAAGCTTTCTGCAGGAACCACCTCTGCTAATGGACAGAGTTCAGTCCAGGTCAGAAGAGAAACATGAGCTGATTGCTAACTGCAGCCAACATTATTCCACACTGCGTTTTCTCTCCCGCAGGTTTGTTTGTGATGAGCGGAGCCATCATCTACACGGTGATGAGTCCGGAGTGGGTGCCCAAAACAGACAACTTCGGTTACTCCTACATCCTGGCGTGGGTGGCCTTCCCTTTGGCGCTCATCAGCGGACTCATCTACGTCATCCTGAGGAAGCGAGAATGAGCCGTCACTCCATCAGAGTATTCCCCGTAACCCCCCCCCCCTTTGCCTGACAGCAAGTGTTATAAGTTCTTTAAGTTGTGAAGCCTGCGTTAACGGCGTAACGTGGGGAAATAATACCAAAAATCTACGTGAAAACCAACACAAAGTCACCAATACTGTCTCAGTTAAAAGATGTATATAGTATCTATGGTTTAAAACCTATTTATAACACTTTTTACATACATGTACATAGTTTTGTGTTGCTCTTTTAAATGTGCTTTGTTTTAGCTGAATAAGTGCCTCAGTCATTGTTTGATGAAACAACTCAACACTTTGTGTTTTCTGCCTTTTTGTTTGAGTTGTTGCCAAAGAATTTAAAAAAAAAAAGACAAAAATATGTTTTATTAAGTAAAATAACCAAAGTGCATGTATAGAAATAGAAGGATTAAATCTGCTCCACAGATAGTGTTAACATCCAAGAGTGTAGCAAAGCTATTATATATGGATTTGGACTTTTTTTTTTTTATTTCTGAATTTCCTTCCTCTTTTTTTACGTTCAACAAAAGATGGTGCTATGCATTTATCATTCCTATTCCTGACAGCAATCATTTACTACAAAGTTACATTGTTTAGAGTTAGTTTATTATTATTTTAACTGAGAATTAGGGAACACAACCTGCTAAACTTTGCAGAGTTCGTTTTTGGTCATCAGCTACAGTAAATGGTTAAAAAAGAACGAAAAGAAGAAGATTGACGTTGTGCACTGATGAATTCAAAGTCATGATTCTGTAAGGAGATTCTGGAGGAAATGAGTTTTAATTTGATTTCTGTTTGCTTGAAGTTTCCACAACCTTAATATGTCCGCTGACCTCTGTTGAAGTCTCGAGAAGCCAAATAGGCCAAATCTCTAATTGCCATTTCGTATAGGAAATAACACTGTCAGGCATCAAAGATAACAGAAGTAATACATTTATAATAAAGAGTGCTAAATGCTACCAAGGTGAAGCCATACAAGAAGTGACAGGATGTTAGAAGAACATACAAAGTGTTAACTTTAAGTGAAGGACAGAGAACTGCAGCAATGACATATTTGTTTGACATACTTGAAGACTGACTTGCTGCAGCATATCTAAATGTTAGTTTTTTTTTGTTTGTTTCTCTCCTCTATTGTATAAAACACTGTTTATATGTTTGTGCATAACAACTCTTTATGAAATTGTAGCCTAAAATATCTTACTAAATAAAACTACTCTCACATTATCCAGTACTGTGTATTCCACTGTTACAAGGGACTGGCTTTGAGTTAGGGTTCAATGCACGTGAAGCTAACGCAGGAGTAATTCTTAATGTTTAGTCCTTTACCTGCAGAAGATAATTCATTTTTAACTAGTTGTGCAGAATCTGTAACTGACACAAGTTGCATGTTTATATATGTTTTTATGAGCGATGCCTATCTTACAGTAACGTCTTGAAGGATCAAATGTGCGTCCTTGTGCATGTGGTTGCAAATAATATGTGCAGCTCGTGTCCTCCTCATCGGGGTAAAGGCATGCCTCGCAATGCCAGTTATTCAAAACATGCAGCTTGTGTTTCAGTATCAGCATCTCTCCTGACATCAGATATAAGAGGACCTGTTTAAACATCATGAGATCTGTCCTCTAGTTGACTTCTTTTCTTTATATCACATCTATGTTGTTGTGGATTAAAGCTGCAGTTTTTAGCTGACTTTTGGGTTCAGTTCGAAGAGAATCCCTCTAATGAAAACTGCCCATTTTAGGATTCATTGTAAAGCTAAAGGCTTCATGTTTTCATCCATATCTTCCACGCTCTCCGAAGCTTCTTCAGTTTATTCATTAAAGGATGTTTCTTGCCACCTAAACAGGTCTTTTTGTGTTTTTTACTTGCAGCACACATATATCAAACTGAACAAACATATCAATAACAGTTAATTTAAGCATGAACAGGTGGGATTATTGCTAACTATAGTGATTGTGTTGCTTTTCAAACTAATACTGAGTCTACAAGAAGAGGTTTTTTTACTGTGTGATAAGTGTTTAAATCTCCAGCAGTGAAAGAGGATTCTTGTTGCAGGCCAAATGGATGACAGCGTCCCACCGCCGCCGCCTCCTCTGACATACCAGCCTAGGGTAAAATAAGGACACTGAGTTTGTGTTTGTTGGTGTGTGTTGTTGCTAAATTCTGAGAGAGTCTGTATCTAGAGTACAATGTAAGCGTTTTATCAGACATTCAAACATATTTGCATCAACTGATATGCACTTTTCTGTTTTATAGCCTGTTGAATAGCGCCATCTGGTGGATGAATACAGTAACAGCAACAGCAGTTCAATCCAACACATTTTTAACAAACACTGCCACAATGTGGTCAAATGTTGCCACTGCCTGAAAAAAAGAGACTCAAACTCCCTCATGGGTGTGGCAGATTACATTTTTCTTACTGAAGTGTGTTAAACCTCATTAACTCAATATATGATCATTAAAAGCTTGCTGGTGAGAGTTTCTTTGACATTAGTATGCACACATGCAACGCAGACTGCAACCAACGTTGTCTGCAACCAACATTAGTCAGTCTAATGAAAGCTCCTCCTCCAGATCCATTACAAAGGCCTTCATGGCACAACACATCATTAGCGATAAAATCTAAAGATAAATTAGCATTCTACTTTTGAAAAATGATGTAAAGAATCAGACAAAACAGGATAAATCCTATGTGTCAATGTGATTTATTAAGAAAAGAGGGTTCGGTGTGTTAAATGATTAATATATCAGAGGTTTAGAAAATATATTTTGTTTGGTTTACAAACAGAAATACAGATTTGGGTTATTCAGGTTATCTGACAATGACCAAAATAATCTGGGGAAGAAATTAAAATGAACACTAAAATACAACCTTTATATAAAAGAAGCTTTCAGATATAGGGTGAAATGTCTAAAATCTTTATTTTTTGAATCAAATATACGTGTAATTATTTACAAAATTTTCAGAAAAAAAACCAATTACTTCACTCATTTATTTTGTTGTTTGACTTAATAAGTGTAATTTATTTAATTAAGGATAATTACATTTAATATTTAGTTCTGGCCTATAAACTATAATCTACGAACTATAAACGTGTGATGAGATGGTGGAAACAGCTTAATTTATTGTTTAAAAAATGTTGCATTAGTTGTAATGAATAAAGGTTTTTATTTTTATTAGCTATTGATAAACTTTTCTTAATTTAAACTTGTTTTTTAATTTGTTCATGTGTGAAAACGGTTTAAAAAAGAACAAAATAATTGTGTTGATCAGTAACTGACTGGTGTTAATGAATAACTTTGCACTTTTAGGTGTCTGGGGAATTCTGGGACTCATTGTTTCATTTTCACAGTGTCAATCAGCTTTTAAAATAATCACTTCTCCTATTAATAGCCTAATATTCTCCCCATCTTGTCCTTTCACACCTAATGACATCCTTAACTCACCCTAACAGTTTTCATACTTTTAGTGAACTGGGAGATCATATTTTCTAATTTCTTGAACACAATGAAGGCGATACAAACAGAAGGCCCACCTTCATCTATCACAGCTCCTTCAAGGGTGCAGGGGTGCACAGTGACAGGCACAAAATCGCCGAGCCGGTGTGGAGGAGGACAACAGACGCAATTAAGGCTCATGAAATGCAAATGGTTCTATATGTGAGGGGATCGGACTGCGGACGGGGGGGGCTTGGGCCTCTCCGAGCTCTGCTGCCATCTGCTTGCTATCACCACCAGTGGAAGAACCTTAGGGTCTTGGTAATTTGTAGCCTCAATAATTTCGATGCTGTGGTAGCTGCAGACGTGCAGCTGGTCAAGATTAGATTTAGATTAGTTGGTCTGATTTCAGAGATATGTCTTCTTACATTTCAACACCAACATAAACACGCTTGGAAGTTCGCGTGCAAGTCTGAATGCACCTGCATAACATGTGCAGGGAAACACATACAGTCCCAACCTCTCCTCCACCCTTACATGATACCTGTGATACTCCATCAAAACATATGAAGGTATATATCTAACCCAGTGGGTCCTAAAGTCCCAGAGGATGCCCGGAGGATATTTTCTAATGTGATCTCTGGCCATCGGGGGTCTTGCCATAACCCCAAATACAGATTCAGGCCCCAATTCTTCCCTGGAGCGTTGTTTGAAGGGGTCAGAGTGGACACTGTTTGTTCTATTTCTCTTCCCTCAGTAGTACTGCCTGTCATTTGTCATGTGGAAAAGGAGAACGATACCCTTCACTTTCTAAAACCTGCCACACCAACCCATTCGCTGGGTCAGGACTGAGTCGAGGTCATCGCCGCACATGGCTGACCCCTGAACCTGCGGGTGTCCATCATGCTCACGGATATAAAGCAAAGATTGGCAACTGATGTAGTCAGGGACTAAATCAACTTCAGCTTCTGCCATAAATCAACATCACTTACACCGACATGCACTCACACTGAGGGTCTAATCATTTTATCAACAATAAGAGCTGGAAGAGGATGAAGTGAAGAATGAAGGCTCAATCAGACACGAAGAAACTGCACCTCTTGGTTTGAGAGCTTGATTAGATGATGACTTTAATGTCTGTGTAAGCATCTTCAGCAGCTGGAGAACATCAAACATATGATTACCTAAAAGAACACTCTAACTGGCTCGAGACCCAGAAGTGGTGCTTGGCAAATTCCAATTCATATGGTTTTATTTATTTAAAGATGTCTGTCTCTAGAGTTAAAAACCTATAGGCAGAAGAGTCTACTGCTGTAGCTGCTCTGATACTGAAATATGTCATGCACAAAAACATGATGGCACATGTTACATAGAACGGGGTCAAACAAAGAGCCCCTAATGTATATTCATATCACTTCAAAAGACAAGAGAAAGAATAAAGAAGGCAAACTCTTTAAATTTCAGTCAATGATTACTTATTTTAGACACTTTATTCTCATCTTCTACCACTTAAATGGAAGCAGGAAGATTTAGATTCTCTAAAATTTAGCTGTATGTGTGATAAATGATGCCAAAATCTTAAATCTAATATCAAACTGCTGAATTTAATGTGAAAGAGGCAGAAATATTAACCCTACAAAGTGCTTCATCTAGGATTATTTTAAACACAGCTGCATATAGAAATCTCCTATATAGAATTACCATAAATAAAAGACAAAAAGGCAAAAAATCCAAAACAAAAAACATAAAATTAGCCAAGAGATCAATGTGTTTCTAATGAGCTTTGTTGCTTCTGTCTGGACACAGACAGCATCTTTTAGCTCAGACAAAACAATGTCAAGAGCTCAAACAAAGCATGTCCTCAGATTCTTAAAGGACATCATGAGATGAATATCACAATGATTTATTTACAGCTCTGAAAAGCTTCAACATTCTACTAATTATGACATTTAGTTGATCTAAAAATGCTCTGAATGGGGAAAAAAGGGATTGAATGGGACTCTGAATTAAAGGCTAATAAAACTACAATTAATGAACTTAATTAAGCTGCTTCTTTCTGGGGGTTTTCCAAATCTTGAATTCACCCTTTATGTAAATGAAACAGAGACAGGGTGATTACTAGAACAAAGATGAATGCTGTAATCTTCTCTCAGTGGAGAGTCTGCCATGGCCCATCAGGAGATAGCAGACGTAGGCTGATAGCAGGGGAACTTAAAAAGCCTAAGTGCTCGTGTAACTGGGAAGCTGTGGAATCCCGAGACAAAGGAGTGAGTGAGTGTTGATAAGGGAGATTATGGAATAGTTACAGTGAATGCCATAGTGTGTTTACTGCCAACAGAGGAAGGCACAGGACTGACATGGTTAGTGTGTGTAAGCTAGCATTGCAGCACACATCACTTTACATCCTGTATGTAAACACACACCAATCCAATCCAATCCACTTTATTTATATAGCACATTAAATAACAGAAGCTGTTCCAAAGTGCTTCGACAAAAACAATCATAGAAAATCTGACAGATCATAAAATCATAAAAAACTAAATCTAAGAGCAAAACAGGTAAAAATACATAAAAAAGATCAGAAAAATAATAAAAACAATAAAATAGATCCATCCTAAACTAAAAATAGAAAAAACAAATAATACCCAATACAAATTATTATTATTATTGTATTATTATACACACCAACTCTGTTTGAATTACCAGAGAAAGAGACAATGCCGGCTTAACGAGGGTATCAGTTATGGTGAAACTGTGTGAACAGGGCTTGATCCTTTGGTCACATTTAGGCACCAGAATGAGGAACTAAATCTGATGGGTTTGGTTTAATAGAAAAAGCTATGTTGTTTTAAATGATGGTGAAGATCTTTTCATTTATACCCAGCGGCAGGGCCGGTTCTGGGCATAGGCAGACTAGGCTATTGCCTAGGGCGCCCTCTGCTGGAGGGGGTGCAAAATTCTCTCTTTTTTTTTTTTTTTTACAAACTGTTGAACACACCACTCATCTCATGTAAAGAGCAAAATAAGTAATAATTATCTATCATCTCTACAGTTCATTTTAGTATAAATAAATATTTTTTGCAATGTAATTCAGTTATTGAGTTACGTTGTTTCGGTTCTGGACAGTAGGGGGCGCCAAAATACTTTTTCGCCTCAGGCACCATGCAGCTCAGGGCCGGCCCTGCCCAGCGGGTTGAGAACGGATGCTGAAGCCAACCAACTCTGTTGATCTGTGTCAAGAATAGCAGTAAAACGACAATATATGAAGTTATTTGAGAGCAAATAGGCTGATGAATATGGATTGATGATTAAAGTGTGGAAGTAGTTTTTTCTGTTCCCAATTTTTTAAAAATAAATTAGGCTTCAGTGTTGTGTATCAAAAGGATCACAGAGCACAAATTTAAATGAAATATGTTATAAAATGTATCGAAATCAAGTTAAATTAGGTCAATTCTCACAGATGTTTATTTTAAACCTGTGAGTTCTGAATATTCACATACCAACACGTAATCATAGAATAAACTGTTCAAATCACAAGCAAAACAACACAATTACTACACAGCAAAACTCTTGAGCAACATTAACTGTAATTCATAAAGTGGTTCAATGGGGTCATTTATAATTTCTAGAAAATACGTATTTTGAAACTTAATTGTTAATTTAATTACATTCTTCTTAATTAGGGAATAAAAACTGATGTCATACAAGCATTGCCTAACAGTAAAGAATTAACATGTTGCAAAACAGTGATGTTTGTCTGCCAGAACTGTGAATACTAAATGAGAAACAAACCCTTTAAAGAGTTTCTTTGTAATATTTTATCCCAGAATTTTCTTCTGATTTAGGGGATTTTACAGTCAACAACAAAATCAAAGATAAACTCTTAAACAAGCAAAGGATTACAGACTTAATGCTGCAAGATTAGAAAAAATTTAAGACTTACCAGTGGATGCTAACACACACTTGTTTATTTGACTCAAAATAGTTACACTGTGGCTCATTTATCACAAGGACAAGTTGATGGGTCTCAGTAAAGTACAAGTCTGAAAGTGTCCTGCAAAGATCTGCTGGCCTGACCCTCAGAGCCTGCATAAAAGCCCTCACTATTCATGCATACAAACACTGCTACAATTCCAGTTCATTGCTGTAAATCACACACACACACACATAAAGACAAGCCTGGATAATGTTCACACTGCCACCACTCACACAAGGTTAGCTGTAACCCCGTGAAGCACCAGGAGTTTAAGGACATCCCTTCAGAATGCACACAGACGGCATAGCTCTTTTATGCTTTCTTGCTTTCGCCCCTTAACAATCAAAGGCCATATGGCAAACATATTCCTATGGTTCATTGGCTTTTATGACTGTAGCTTAAAGATTGGGCTGTGGCTTAGCTGAAGGGTGTTTGGGGGGGCCAGTTTGAAGGATAAAATAATGTACTCTGCCCTCAGTCCATTAGAGAGCCTTAATCTCTATTAGACCAGTCACTGGGACCACTGTAACTACCCTGGTTAATTAGGAATAAAAACATAAACACATCTTTTGGGATAAAGTGGAAGGTAGACCTGCTGATTTCTTCTGCACCTCTGCACAAGCTGCTCAGACGGTTCATGCATCATTTGGTCACTTCGCTGGAGCTAATTGTGCTTCACCGGAAGAGTCAACAGCCAAACAAAAAGTGATTTCATTCTGCATGAACTATCTCAAACATAAATGAAAGTGACTTTGGACTCTTGTTAACTAAAGGTAACTAACTCCATTTTCAAATTTAATGATCCACAGAATGCTGAAAGAGCAACCAAAACCAAAGCTACGGCACTCTGGAGGTGCTAACTTGAGGATATTTGCAGCAGTATTTCCCTCACTAATGGGGAGTAATAACTCTGCAGCATTTGGAAACATTAACCTGCCACCTAATGATTTCAACTGATCCAGAACAGAACCTCTGACGACAACCTTCAAACCAGCGTTTCACCTTTCTCAAAACTAAACCGCTGCAACATCGGACCAAAAATGTAACGACATGCAACTTTATCTTTGAAGAATTTCTTGGCTATTTGACTCATTCTGTGAGACGCCTCTCTCCTTTCTTTCCTCAGAGGCTTTTTACAGCTTGCTGTAAGTCACTCAGACAGCATTCTGCACCCCGCCGCTGACCTGCATCTGGACAGCATTTGGGGTCACCAAAGTCATCCTGACAAGTGCTAAACCATGTGGAGACTTCCTCGTTTCACTTTGCAGGGTCACTGTGTGCAGGAGGGACGAAGGGAATGTAACGTTAGACAAATCGAAGGCAAAATACAACGACGATTTTAAAGTGTTTTAAAGAGAAAACAGAACTGATTAACTGATTATGATCATTGTATAGCAGATTCAGCAAAATGAAGGGATTTTCCCCACAAACCGCTTCACCACAAAGAACTCTCAATCTCCTGCACTAAAAAAAAAAAAATCACATGGTATGTTTAATATTTCAAGGATGGAAATGATTAGATCTCATTAGTCATTCAAAAATCTTCCATCTAATCATCCATCCTAAAATTCTCCCATCATAAAGTCCAGTTAAATGCATGTTTCTGTATTCAGAAATACAAACGCAACTTCTAGGGAAGGGTTAAAAGTCAGAAGAAGCAACTACGCAAAACAAGAAACAGACCAAATACTCCGTTTGTCTGTGAGTTTAGACCTCAAGAGGAGTAAATGGACAAAAATCCGAAATCAAGAGGAAGTTCTGCATATGAAATGTGTTTTTAATAAAGTCTGGCAGCATGATTTTGGATAAAACAGGACTTTGAGCATGATTTAGGATAAAACAGGCCTTTGACAGCCAGACTGGGATAAAGAGAATGCACTAGCTGAAAGAGTGATAATTAATAACATGTCACAGACTGGTTTCTTCTTAAGCAGAAGCATCACGGACACACCATGGATGGATGTTGGATCCAGAGCTAATTGCACCATGGGAGGTGAAGTCACCAAGGGCTATTATTCAGTGGCAGACGCATCATCTAGTCTTGTAATTAAAGAAATCATTAAGATCCAGACAGATGGGAAGAAAAAAATGGCATCTGATAGTGAATATTGCATCATTGGTCAAAGTCAGGAAGAAACATCATGTTTTTAAATGAGTATTTGAAATATCTAGGACAAACTATCCCCATACAGACAGAAAAAACAGAATCAAAAGAAGGAGCTGATCTAACAGTGAATATATTTTTCTCTTCCATTCCAGGATTTTGTTCTTGACGTGCAATCTGCATAAAATCAGATAAACATCACTGACAGTATCATGAGTTGCTGATGGCACTTGTGTTTTTCATTTGTGTGGAATCAATGAGGACCCATCATCTATTGTACTGAGCTAATGGGACCCTGGGAAAGGCTTTTCATTAACACAAACTAGCTTTTAATGATGTTGTGTCTCATTAAGACTGATGGTATAAATTGATCTCGCTTCAGCCCCTTGCCCAGTTGTTTGACCTTTCACCCTAAGTTACAGTAGTTAAACTGTAAGCCAGGCAGCTGGAGTTTAAATGAGGTCAGCAGCTCTGCATCTGTCACTATAGGCCCACACATGTTGAACGTACATAATGAACAAGAGAATAATGAGCATTAGAAAAATATTCCACAAAGAGGGTGAAGGCCAAAGATGATGGTTGTGAGAGTGACTGTAACAATGATGCTGAATTTGCACCACAGGCTTTTTCCAGCTGATCTCAGAGGCCTTGTCAATGCTTTAGTAGACGCAGGCTCTTCCTCCCTTGTGTCGCACCACAGCCTGCAGATAGACAATTGAGTGACAGAGCAAGTATCTTGTTGACTGTGTTGAGGGACCCTGTCAAGTTGCCCAGTGGTCATTATAAAGGACCAGGAACATGGTGGGGGATGCCACCAGATGATCTCGCCTCTGTGCCATCAGCTCACTTCTTTATATGCTAATGATTCACTGAAGCCTCTAATTTGTAACAGCTTGGCCAATCAGCTGGGAACTCTTTGGTTGCCATGGTGCTGCTCAGCAGGAGCACCGTGGTACCAGGATGAGTTTTAAGGAAGGACAGGTGGACAGCAGGGATTCTGGTTTTTCCACTGCCACCTCATTCCCTTCATCTGACGGAACACCAGCTGAGTCCACCTCCTCATGTCATGACCCCAGGAGAACCACCAGGGAGAGGTCACAGTTTATGTTTCCAGGCTAAAAAGAAAATTTATCAAATAGGATACATTAATTTTAATATTCTGCTCTCTTTCTTTTGCTACTTTAATTGCATACAGACCTGCAGCTAAATAAAACAAACCTTTACTCATTGTGTAAGATTTATGGTAATAAAGAAACATTATTCAGATGTATTCATTGTTAGTTTTTGCTTCTTCAGTGCTTAACAATAAGTTAAGACTTAAAGTTGGGAACTAAATACCCTTCAATATGCATAAATTGGGAGTTTCAGTTCATTCATTATGTTTGTGGGGAGTTTATTATGTATGTGGACTGTAAAGTGTTAGTCAATAACAGAAAAACAAAATTTGGAGGATCTTTGTCTAGTTTTGTTTTATTGAACCAAACAGCAGCCATATTTTCTTCTTATAAGAGACACTGTTACTCCTGTGTTGGAGTAATGAGTGATATGCAAATCACTGTATATTTCTTCAGTGAACTAAACCGTTTGGCTACATTTGGATGCAAATATAAGTAAGAAGAATTAAAGGATTTATTACCTCACTCTGAAAGACAACAAGTCCCTCAATCCACAACAATCACTTGTGAATAAAACCAATCCTCTACTGGAAACAATGAGATTCTGTTTCCTTACAAAGACATCAAATCTCTCATTCTGTTTTTAATGAGCGGTTGTAAAACACATTGTCTTTACCAGAGAATAAGGAGAGTGTGTGTGTGTGATGGGGGTTGGGTGGGTCTGGGTAAGAGAAACTCCCATTGACAGGAAACTTTTAGTGTGGAAAACTTAGTTCAAACGATTCTCTTGAAGCCACTGTGCAATCAAACTCTGTATAGTCTCCAATTACACCAGACAAGAGGAAAAATAATTGGTCTGTTTTTCTATTATGGAATAAGATATGGGAAGTGTTGGTAATTGATGGATCTTGGTTCTTTTAGGACTGATGGATAGGGAGAAAGAGAGGTAACAATGGTATTATGGGTTCAATCCAGTCCTGCTAAACCATCTGCTAAATAACATTCAAACTATAAAAAGATCAGAGGCAAAAAAATCAGACAATTATTTTAATAGTAAATATCTAAAAAACATTTTTCTACTTTCTGTTAAAATAAGATATTTTGATTTTCATTAAATCAATAACATTCACATTGAGAAGTTTCACTCAATGTCAACAATTACTCTCATACATGGGATAAGATTACTGTCAAATGTGTTCATTATCAACAATTCATGCTCAATTAGCAACTTATAAACTCTTTTTCTACCAAATCATATACAAACATGTAGAGTATCTGTTCTCTAAGAGAATATGAATTGAAAACTGTGACAGGTCACAGGCTTATTATTGGAGCACAGGTACATCGATGCCAGTAGTTGGTATAAGTCTTCTCAAATTAATAACGGCAGGATGATTGACCAACAAACATGATTACTGTCACTGTAGGAAGTAAACAGACTGTTTTAATAGTGATAAAAACTGTTAAACATTAGCTGATTTTGTTCTGTTGCTTTTTAGTTGGTCATTTTAGCCCTGTTAAGTTTATAAGACTAATGACATCAAGTTATCTGAGTTCCATCAATAATCCTGTGAAACTGTAACAGTTTACAAATTGCTAGTTATGCATGAATTGTCAACAAATAATACACATCTTTTTGACAGTAATCTTACACCATACTGGTGTTACTAAAATTGGTGGCACTTCAACAGCAGCTAAGTTTGCGACTAATCAAGCATTATATGTCATTAAAATAAGACCCATAAATCAAAATGCATGTACTCGCAAGGGGAAACGGTATGGTTGAGAAGTGATGGATTGAGAGTGCTTGTCACCTTTATTTCAACCCATAGACAGACTAACATTACGAGGTCTTGCTTAGATTAGTATGCTACTCAAACAGTAAGAGCCCCATCAATCTCTGCCCGTTGGAAAGCTGAAAACTTGGCAGGGCCATAAAACAGCGCAAACGGTTTGCACTTATCAGAAATTAAGGGGCTCAAGACGTCATGGAATGTCTGCACACTCTGTTTGACAGGAGGAAAAGGCAAATGAGGATCATTAACTGGATATAAAAATTCTGCAAGCAGATACTTGGCATACAAATGTTGGTTTGTTGGCTTTAGCTGCAGGTAAGAAGATAATGGAAATCAGTGTCCAGACTTTACATATTTAACAAACTAGGAACTTGCTGTGTAGAACATTACCATGTGGGTTTGATTAATTAGAGTAAGGTCTGCAGACTAATTGCTTATTCTAATTGCTATTGTGATTAGGAAAAAGACAGAAAGCAGCCATGATAGTGCGATCCATGGTCAGCTGTGTCTGCGCCCTTAGTGCACAGGTTAAAGATTGATGCCTGCTCTAATCCCCATCTCCTCCCACATGTGCACCCACTTTCTCTTCCTTTGTCACAGCAACCCAAAGCAGAATCAAAGAGCCCATTGAACAGACCTGGAGTGCCAGCACACCCCATTGCACATGAAAAACTGAGGTAAGTCTTAAACTTTGAGGTCCTTATTGTCCATGTGCACTTTGACACAGGGCCATAAAGAAAGCCTAAATCTAAGCAATAACATAAGCCCAGAAGAAGGGGCAGAAATGCATTCATCCTGTCATTAACCCTTCGGCCTGGCTCTGGAACCAGGAGAATGGGGTAGTTCCACCGTAACACCCTGTCCCTTATACCTCATACACCACCTTCTTCAACAGACAAACCAACCTCCAGTGGTACAGCCCCCTTTTGTCCTCATGTGCCATGAGTGATGGATTCTGGTAGCTGGAAAGAAAATGAGGGCCATAGAGAGTTTTATAGGCTTGATTGGCAACTTTGGATATGCAAACTGTCAAGAAGGCAGAGAGGAATAACTAAGGTACATCAAAAATAAGCTTATCCCAAAAAGAAAAGAGGGTAGGGGGAATGGTGTTGACTCAAAATCATAATGATAAAGAAAGAAATCCCTGTAGAAAACCCCAAATGTGTTGTTTGGCCTTTTCTCTGGTGGGTTAACTTGATCTCTTGTGAATGCGGAAGGAAGATCATGCAGATATTTTGGGTGGGGGTGCAGAGAAGGCGGACAGTGTTTTACAGAGGTCTCTTTTGAAGTGTGGGGGCATTATAAATGCTAAATACAAAGCCAGACCCAGCTGATCACCATAGCCTGCGGCAATCAATAAGTGAATGGAGACCAGGTGGTGATGGTGCCATTCAAAAAAAAAAGAAGGAGGACTCTGATTTTAACAAGAGGAGCACACACAGTGGAGGTTATAACTGAGAGATCATCAAAGTGGTGGAACCTTCCTACACACACACACACACACACACACACACACACACACACACACACATATATTGGTGGTAAACCTTTGATTATGGTGCAAACCAAGGAGGAACAGAATCAATGTATGTGTATAGGATCTCAAAGTCCCTCAGGGTAAATTTAAGTACGGGGATCCAGAACCAGAACTGACTAATGGTAGAGGTATTTCACTAAGATTATGTTGCAATTACCATCAAATTACTGTATAATTTTTACCATGTGCAATAACCTCCTCGTATAATTTTCCATGGTGAATCACAACTGAAATAAACTGCCAGACTGATCACTTTGGCATCCATATTTTGTAATTATTTATCTTGTGTATTAGGAGAGTATGGCTTATGTTTACAAATGAAAGTTCCTACAGACAGTCTCCCGTTCTGGTCTGGTGACACTAATGTTTCAGTGTATATTTATCAGAGCAAAGAAGAAAGTAGTGTTATTACTTCATCAGTTTCTAATACAATCACACTGGGCTTATTCAGATCATGAATCCTGGATGACCCAATCACAAGTGCACACTGCTAAATGGATTTGTGGAGCTCTCACTTTGGTTCACATCGATTAGTAATCTGAACCAAAACTTTCCTTTGAAAATACAAGAAATACTACTAAGCTGATTCTCAAAATGCTTGTCTTTCTAGAGAACACTAACCAGTACTAGAACAATATTTTGAAAATGTAGCTGCTGGAGTAGTAATGTTGACTGTTTTTTCCATTGCACCTGCTGTGGTCACAATTTTGGAAAAATCTGTCATATCCCAATATTCCAAACTTTCTTTTGGTGGTTTAGGATTGAAAATATTTACTGTTTTATCATAAATGGAATACTTCAAAGATTAAGTTCAAATAGAGTTTGACACTGTCAGCTTTGTGTTTGAAGCCAATACATGCATCTATTTTAAGAGCGCTACCCGGGTTATTGTTTTCATGTAAAACCTTCTCTTTTAAATTTTATACATATCTTTTGTTCTACAGGCGCCAAATACTCAGAGATTTACATAATAAAATGATATATTACAAACATATATTAAAGATTATATAATTAATAACCTCCAAACATGTATGTATCAGGCTTTAAAAAATAAAGAGCTAGACCTATTTTAACCTCGTTACTAAAATCAAAAATTAAATAAATTTAAAGTCTAAGAACAAAAAGAGATTTTTGGCCACCAACTTTCAGAAATAAAGTATTATGACAAGAACAGCCAAGTTTTATTTGGGCCATTGGGTAAGTTAATTACTTCTTGGTGATTAGAGGCTGACATAATTTGCTGTCAGCAATCATTGTCATTTCTAACAAAATGAACACAGTAATAATTACCCAGAAAATAAAAGGAAAAAGCTCAATGCAAAATTGTTTGCTCTCCACGTAATAATAATATTTGGAAAGTGACTTGTGCTTTTCATTTATTTATTTGCTTTTGAGATTCTGCATATTTATTCTAACAACTAAATAAATGACAAGACGTCCCAAATTAATAATTAGAGTCCTACATGCTAATAATGTCTTAGACTCTAGCTAATCCTCCTGTGAGCTGTACATTAGTGTTGTTTTAATCAAGAGTATTTAAGCAGGAATATAAAATGCACCTGCTCTTTGAACAGAATAATCTATTAACAGCTCAGCTCGTCCAAGTCTGACGTGATCCAGGTATGTCATCAGCTCTCACTTAAATCCAACCCTGATTCCTTCTAATGTGCGACTGTAACGCTAACGTTATGTAGAGACTTTGTGAGGTTGTGAAAGGAAGTGGGGGCAAACATTTAAAGTTGGCTTCATCTGAAAAGTGGTGCACAGATTAAGATAAATCAGCTGGAAAGAGTTTTCTTCCCACTCAAGCCAGCTGGACTGCAGGAAAACAGGAAAACAAGACCATGTTACCTCCAAAACAAAAAGTGTTTCTTCTTCACTGTTTTAGTTTAATGTGTTTCATAGTACTTAAACAGATCACTGCCACATGTCAAGAATCCCACTCTTGTTAACTGTCTGATAAATCACAAACGCAAAACAGCTGCTGTGTAAAGACAATTACTCTCATCTGAACTGAATTAAAGAAAAGAAGAACCAGATTGAACCAAAAATAGAAAGAAAGATGCTGCAACGCACAGAGAAAATGAGTTTAAGCATCCATTAGCACATAAACAAACAAACATCCTTCAGTACGTTGGTTTTTTTCTTCAAAAAAATCATTAACATGTCGAGAAATGTTGATAGCAGCGTCAATGTAGAGCTACAGCAAACTCTGAGAACATTTCATTATTTAATTTCCATTATCGCTCCAGATTAAAATCCTCTCTAGATTACATGGTTTTTAATGAATTTGTGTGTGAATAATTTCAGTCATTTTCATTTAATAAATGGTAATCATATGTCTCTTTTCTGACTTTAATTACCACTACACAGCAAGCTGTTGCATGTGTTAATGTAATTAATTAGTGTTTCAGTCTGAGGATCATCATTTTTCAGCTCAGGCTGAAAGAGCTGCAGAAAAAAAAGATGTTAAAAAAGAAGCTGCAGTGTGGAACATTATATCTCAGTGATATGCAGCGTCTCCCTTTATATCTGGGATGAAAATATTCACAATCTAAGATTATTGTTTATTTGGTCATTGCTACTAACACTTTAAAATTCATATTTTATTGCGCCTATCATCAGTGAACGAGGTCATTTATAGTAAATTACAGATTTTATGTTTTAAAGTAAAAAATAATTGTTTTCACAAAAGACAAATTAATAAAACTCTTTAAATTAATCGTTTCCTTTGAAATACATATAAAACTGAATAATTAACAAATCAAGTTACTTGCAAACTAAACCACATTTTAGTTATTAATTAAGAATTATCCCCATATGATGAATATTAGCAACTGTAGTTTAAAAATACCATAAATTGTATCATTTCTCATAAACACACACACAATTCCCAACTACCCCGCAGCTATTTTTAGCTGAGATAGTTTCACAGTTTCCACTTGTTGTGCAACTGCTTCACTTCGTTATGTTATTATATCACAGTGGGTTTAAAATATGCATCATAAATATAGTAACTAAAACATTTTAGAACAGAAAACAGGCAGATTATCCCAAATCTGGATTAAAAACCCTTTTAAATTCAGCCTATAAACTGACTGTATAAATACTGAAAAGTGCATTAAAAACCTGATAGTGAAGTTAGGTTTCGTCACTAACTTGTCATCCATCAATCTACTCATCCATCATTCAGCCATTCACTTGTTTACTGAGCCATGAGAGTTTCCTTCGTTATCTGTTGAAAGTTTGCTTCATTTGCCTGCTCAGCCCTGTCTTGTTTGAGGGGATTTGAGGGGCGAGATTGTTAATCCCAACTTTGAACATGAATCAGCGTCCAGAGGGAAGGCCTCCTGGATTCTCAGGCTCTTTCTTATGATAATGGTCCAATCAGCATGGCCGGAATGATGAAAATGCCAGTTGGCTTATCTCAGTGGGACAGCTTGGCGATGGTATGGGAGGCCTGTCAGAAAAACAAGAACCTTTTTTATCCCCAAATAAGGAGGATACAGCTCTTTTTTTCTGCTATCAGTGTGTTCTGTGTGTGTGCACATATCTGTGTGGCTGAGCTGAACCAAAAGGAAGCAGTGTTATGTGCTGGAGTGAGTGCATGTAAGCGTATTTATGGGTGTGTGGTGTTTATGCCTGGGTATGCCCTTTGCTCAGGCCGATGTTACTTGCTATGTGGGACAGGTGGGTCACAAAACACGGAACCATTGGTGTCACATTTCCAGACTGAAACTGCTGCCAGGAGATAACACAGTCCATTCTCAGACTGAGCTGCTTTCAAAGTGGATACATACTTACAGTGAATCTTCTTTCACCTTTTGCACCTACAGTACCAATCTGCCCTGTGTTTCCTACATTTGCACCAAAGAGTAATGTAAAGTTTTGCATGCAGATGTTTGTTGCATGCTACATGGAAAAAGTTACATGGAAAATTAGAGCCCTGGAAAAACATCATATACTGTACATCCTTTAACATTAAGGAATAGATTGACTGTCTTTTTAAAAGGGATTTTAATATTTTAGAATGACCTATTGCGAGCCAAGAGCACCCTGAAAATGGGATTCAGCCACTGATGGGTAACTGAATCTGATTAGCACTTTTATNTAAGTGTCCTAGTTCTTTTTGTGATGTAGGAAATAAGCAAGGGAATTAATCCCTTTAAACAAAGTAGTTAGAGCTTGGCTAGCAAAAATAACAAAAATATTTTCTTTGTTTTAAACCTACTTTAATGCGACAGGAACTGCTATGATTTCTACTTTTCTGTATTCCAAAGATTTGTATCACTATAAATCTTATTTATCGAAAAAATGTAAAGTTTTGCATGCAGATGTTTGTTGCATGTTACATGGAAAAAGTTACATGGCAAATTAGAGCCCTGGAAAAACATCATATACTGTACATCCTTTAACATTAAGGAATAGATTGACTGTCTTTTTAAAAGGGATTTTAATATTTTAGAATGACCTATTGCGAGCCAAGAGCACCCTGAAAATGGGATTCAGCCACTGATGGGTAACTGAATCTGATTAGCACTTTTATGGACAAAACAGCTGTCACTAAAGCTTAATTTCCTCCAAGTTGTTGCCGCACTTGATTAAATGATGCAAATTAGCTGAGTGCATGTCAACAACCGTGCCAGTCTCATGACAACAGGTGCCTTTAATCATCCTCAGTGAGCAGGTTCAGTTATATGTGGGACACACATCCAAATGTAAGAGGTATCATAGTGTTTGGCTCGGGTTAAAGGTGTTAACCACCAGTAAGGTGGATGTTCTTGCCAGCTGGGGAGAAGCGGAGGATGGAACTGGATGGAAATTGGCTGTATTTCCATTTCTGTACATGAGCTCTTGAGTTACAGTGAAGGCATTTTGACAGATTGAGGGGATAAGAAGGGGACACTGTCTGTCTGGTACCGGACTGGACACACAGCTGTCCCTTGGTTGATCTGCAACAGACACTTTGGCGTCCAGTAAAACTGCAACGGGGTGTGTCTGAGTTAATAGCTGTTTTTCAGGAGCATCTGTTTTTGTTTGTGTTGTCCGCGTACACATGCTCCATTACAGATATCTGAAACCGAGGGAATGGAAAAGTCCAGCTCATCCACTTTTCCCCACTGTGTGAAAAGGAGTAGCTTTCTGTGATGTGCTGACTAGTGCTGGTTACTTATCCCAAGTCTCTCCAGGGTAGCAGCTCAGTAATGGGAGGCCATTATCATACAATATACAGCAGCGGAGATAAAAGAGGGCCAGTCTTTAGGCTATATTCACCATCGATGCACGGGGATAGCTAGAAAATGTTCTTATTTATTAAATTCTCATCTGCTTTTCCTCTCTCGTTACCAGTTACCTCAAATTTTCCTGTCTAGTCTTTATTTCTCACTCCTTCCTGTCTATCTCTTTAAAGGCTTTTAGTTCAAAATGTTTTTTCCTCCCTCAGAAGTGCAGGGAGGATTGTTCTTATGTTAGCGGGGGGGAAAGTGGATAACAAGCGGGCAGACGAGCTCAGTGATTGTGAGCAAACCTCCTTTAAATAAATCTCACTTCATCAGAGGAAAGGAATGGCATGTCCAGAGCGCCAGCAAAGCTTCAACCCATGAGCTCATTTTCTACAAGCGTGGATCAGAGATGATCGCCTCCTCCTGCAAAAGGTGCGTGTGGTGTGTTTGTGACCTTTGGGGCTTCTTGAGTTACATTATCTGTGTACAGAACGTACATAATCATTAGCGCAAGGTTGCAGCTGAATACAGATATGACAATAATAAAACTGTCAGCATCCTTGTTATCGTGATTTCAATAACTTTCTTAATTCCAAAAAGACAGAATAATAAATGAGAAACTAAGAGCACAATGTCAGCTCTGTCATCCCAGTAACATCCCACTGAGTTTCTTCCTTCGAATTTTCTCTGCAATACAAATCCTTTTCCGTTTACAGGCTCAGACTGGAGACTATCTTCCTCTTTCGACTTTCATTTGTCAATGTGCACAGAATTTGCATAGCACAACGTCCCCATGCACAACCAACAGACAGGCAGCCGCAGTTCTGCTAAAGCTGATTCCAAAGACTCAAACTCACAGTGAATCTGAAGGAGAAGCCGTTTGACTGCAAGGACCTAAAGTCCTTCCTATTCTGAGAGTGCTTATCGGCTCTGCTCACAAAGCAAGGCCTTAAAACTCTGAGCTGAAGGACACGTGTTGTTGTAGAGAACTAGAGGCAAATGCAAACTATAATCAATAAGTACATTATGATAACAGGGTGCATTTAATTCTTAAAATTCAAATATTTAAAGTGTATAAATCCATGTCCATTATACTGCATGTTTTCAACTCAATTCATTTAATGTTCAAAATGTTGCTGTTTAGAATTTCAGAGATGTTCATGACTCCATTAAAACTAAATGATGTATCAAGTTTAAAGATAAAATTGATTGTTTCTCTTAAATTTGGGCTCATTTAGGAGAAGTTGATAACTCATGTTTTATTCGACAATTGCAATCTCTGAACACCCCCCCCCCAACACACACACACGTTTGTTTTGTTATCCTTATGGGGACCGTCCATTGACTTCCATTTATTTTAGTAAATGGATTTATACCTAACCCAAGCCCTTTTACTAACCTTAACCATTACTGATTTATAACTAACCCTAAGACTAACTAAAACTCTATTCACACCATACCTATAAACCTAACCCCTAACCCTAAAAAGGGGAGTCCCCCTCATGGGGACCAGGCTTCGGTCCCCACAAGAACCCTCGGTCCCCAGAAAGATAGTAAAAGTCAGGAAACTGGTCCTCAGGAGGTCAGAAAAACAAACCCCTGAATGTTATGACAGACTGAAAAGTGGAATGAGACAATCCCAATTCTCATGATGAAACAGAAGAAAATGTCTGCTGTAAAAATAATCACTTATCGGGACAGTTGTCAGACAAAGGCTTCAGCCTTTGTCAGTTAGAGAGTCGCTAACAGCAAGAGGAGAACTGACCTGGCATCCGAATATAATCAGACACATATTCCACATGACAGTTCTGCAGCATACAGCAAAAAACATGTCACGAAATCTTCTTTTTCCTTGGCACTAAATATCAGAGGATTACAGTAAATCCAGGTGATATAACATATAATCCTTCTCAGAAATAACAGAGAAGAAAAGTGTATTAAAAATATTCTTATTTCTTCAGAATATTTGAGCCAAAGTCCTTTCAGTTTGGTGTTGGTTAACTTCTAGTTAATAAATCCTAGTTCAGAGGGTTCATATGGATGATTCAGTTTGTTGGCTCTCGACCGAGGTGAACATGAACTGAATCTCTCTGCTTCCTGATTAGACTGTATATAAATTACTACCAGTGGCTGACACATAATCAGACCTGCCTTTGAGAACACAGGTGCCCCTCCAGTAGAACTTTCCACTTCGTGTACTGTATATACAATACAGAGAAAAAGAGGCCTTCAGTGGTGATTTGTCACACGCTGCCATGTCTGCCAATGTTCAACCAAACAGTCATCAATCATATAAGTTTGCTGAACTCATGGACATCCAGATGCAGGTTTCAGTGAATTTAAAATGAATGAATTAATAAAATAACTGGATGGGTCTCTGTCATTGATTCAACATTCATTTGAATTACAAACTGAAGTTTTGGTTGTGAAGCAGAAGGATGGGTCATACTGAAAACTTTTCACCAAACTTCATCGAAAAGATTTCACTGTGTTTCGCAAAGTTCTGTGAAGCTCATCAGTCATTGATTTTTCTCGCGTCTTCATTTGTCATGTCAAACATAAACATTTGGGCACTTTGCTCTGCCGGACCTCCAAAGCCTCCTCTTCTTCTGCTCCTATTAATGGCTGATTCTCCGTGGTGCCGCCCAGTTTTAGCACGCTGCAGATGCGCAGCTTGCAGAGAAAGAAAACACTGCTCTGGCTTTGAGAGCTGTAAGCAGGTGTAACAACAAGCAAATGGTGTGAAGGAGGGATGAAGAAAGGAGGACAAAAAAGAGAAGAGGAGACAAGAAGGAGGGAGAGGTGAGTTATTCTATGCTCCAGTTAAGGCTGCTGGGTTTAGTTTGTGGCTCATTCATGTGGCAGAGGCCCATTAATCATTTCTGCTCACTGACAGGACCTCTGCTAGTCGCAGACACATGCACTTGCACCCATCCACCCACGCACACACGCACCCGTCTGTGCATCCGCCCGTGCTGGCACATACACAGATGAACACGCCCTAATTTTACCAAAACATGGCCAATAATGATCCTCCCCCACGCCCATCCATCCCATCAAAACGTCAAGTTATCAACCCAATACAAACACCTATCAGTCCATTTATCTTCCTGTTTTAATATGTACCCGAATCCACTAATGACTCATCAAACGTGCTCTTAGAAATAGCTCAGACTCACCAATAAACAAATGGAAATAAACTGAGGATAAAATGCAACATAAACTGAAATAACTTAAATATAAAACTTTAAATAAGATTTTACAGAGAAAATCACTATTTCCTCAGACTCTACCCACGTCAGCTTGAAGTGAACCTGAATGACTGGCAACACTCCATGAACAGATGTTTCTGACAGAAAACAGATTTACATTTAATCGTGATTTCCTCTGGTTACTGTGCATTCAACTTTTCTATATGTCACATGATCATAAACAGTTCCGAGGATCCACAGAGCACAGGAACTTCTTTCATGAGTGTCATTAAGGAAAAAAATCCCAAACTAAATCACCTGTATATAAAAACTTTGGTAAATGAATTATTGTGATTTTAAAAAATTACAAACTTTAAGAACTTAAAAAATAAGATAAAATTAAATTGTTAATGAAGCTTGAATAAATTTAAAATTAACACATGAAGCAGTGATTCCAAATGATTTTATTCAACACAGTTTAACAGGTCTGTTTTTAAAAATCAGTTTTAAATGTATTCACCTTCCTATTAAATAAAGTATTCATCCTTTTAAACAACAACCAATTCCATAAGATGTTGTTACCAAAGTCCACCACTAGGGGCGATCAACTCCACAGGTTTCTCTAGTTTAAAGGCAGAAACTTTCACTCTCAGGTTTAAGTCTTTTCATGACAAAAGATCAGACGGCTGCAAAGTGTAAAAGCTGAGGAGACATTTCAGTGAAGCAACATACACAGTCTGAGGTTTATCTGCATTTTATTTTGAAGATAGCTGCATTTTTCCTTCAGTCAGACAATAATTAAAATAGAATAATAATATAAGGCCCCTTTTTCCAAAGACACACAGATCTAATTAGAATGAGATATTTCATTATAGATCCAAAACACTTTTAGCTAACTTTAAAAGTTATAATTAGCATGTTGATTTTAGCATCAAATAAAATAAATGAACAATTTTCAGACTTTGTGCTAAAAAACAAAATGGGAGTGTGTTTGAAGCGGAACTATTAACAAGAAACAGTAAACACTGATCTCAAGCTTGTTGTTAAAATATACCGAAGCTGCAGCTGTGAGTGTAAACAAACAAAATATGAGCACATAGAAACAGATGGCAGATAAAATATTAAGGTGAGTCATTTTGTTTGTCACAGCAACAGTGAAGGACTACAGCAGGAATCTGCAGCACAATCCGAAGACGACAGACTATAAAGTCTGTTTAGGAAACTGCTTAGACCGTGAGAGGAAAAAGCTGAGTTAGGGAAAGTTAATAAGGCAGGGAGAGTAAAAGGATTACAGCTGCATCGAGGGGGGTCATGATACCAAATAAACTGAAGAAAAAAAAAACTATTTTCCTTTTATTGCTTGATTGTTTGATGATGAGACTTAAATAAAAATGTAAACTAGAAAAAATATGGCCGTAACGTGGATTTAATCAGGTAACTACCTCCTGATATTTTTGCCATCTGCTCTTTCAAGAGATTTCACTTAGAAGAGGAGCGGAGAGGAATTAGAAACAGCGCTCGAAGGGATATCAGTGCTAATTGTTTCCTATTTGGGCGAATCAAACGGTTAACGTCTTTAAAGGTTGTGGACTCTTGGTTATAAAAGTGACTTGATTAAAGCCTTCAAAGGAACCTTTAGGGATCAATGAACTCCAGGCTAGGAGCCTATTTTAATGCCAAGATGTGGTGAATCCTTTCAGCGTAAAGAACTAGAGAGAGATGTGACCATTAAATAATAAATCTGTTCAGGATTAGCGGTCAGAAATCATGTGATAGTAATAAGAAAACATGGTTACATTTTAAATTAAGTAAAAACATAATGCATGGATGAACATTACATCGAAAATAGGCACAATTATTGGTGCCAAATGTAATCAGAGTTCTGGCTTTAAATATAACTTTAACTATACAACAGAGGAAAAGGGGGAAGAAGCTTTAAAGCAATCTCTCTTTTTGTCAGTATTATTACATGTGCAAAAGTCACCATCAAACTGGATTAGGGGAATCGGATTGCGATGCCCGCCTTTGATCTGCCAGATTACAGTAAATCTTCCACGGCGCAGAATGAAAAAGTTACCGCTAGAGATTCGAACAGAGACGAAAAGGGGAAGGGGGGGGGGGGGGGGTATTCTGCAGGGGCCCCCTGACATCCATGCTGTCTCTCAGCTAAGCTGCATTCTTCCCCTTTTTGCCTGGCGCTTCCAGGAGATTTGTTGTGACTCTGAAGTCTCAAGTCCAAAGAGACACAATCAGGACATTTACTGTGAAAAAAGATAGGAGGGTGTGAAGAAGAGAAAACAGAGAGAGATACTCTTTAATGACATCTTTATTCATTCCAAACCCAATTTCAGATCCATTCAGCCAGAAATGTATGCAGAAAAAGATTAAACATGTCAAAGGATAAACACTGAAGCTCAGTCAACTTAACATCACTCTGACACCCTTCATCCTAAACTCTAATCTATGATATGCCCACAATATGTAGGGTGGCATGATGCAGCATTAGCTAACAATCTAATATCTCGGATCCCCCAGAGTTCATCAGTGCGGGGTTCGATTAGAGCTGCTGTCTGCTCCTCTGTGAGGATGAATAAGCCTGGGTAATAGCTCTGTTAATTATCTCCAGACTGGATCAGATGAGTCCAGAACTAGTTTCTTGTTAATCGCAGAACAAATGCCTCCCTCACTTCACCATCATCTCTTTCCGCCACCTCGACAGCAAGCTAACCGAAGTATTTGACCAAAAAGGACCATCAGCTGTTTCCACCCCCTCAGGAGCTGTAACGAGACCTTTAGCATGACCATGTCATCAGCTAAAATGTCAAGATCTTTCGATAATCCCAATAATGAACTTTCCTCCAGAGACAGCTGGAGTTTAATCTCAAAGGATGAAAAAAGGGAGATCTGCACGAGGGAAGGAAAGATAGAAAGAGGGGAAACTTCTGAGTTTTAAAAGAACTTCTAACGTTTAACTGGAGGTTTTGCAGCCACTGCAGAGTCCACTAATAATTGCTCAGAAATCCTGTCATTGCAAGCCTCCCTTAATTACATGAGTCGGATGGTCTTATTAGAAGCTGCTGCAGAGCTGGAATCACTTCGTCCTCTGACTAACTACTCAGGACTGGCTCAATATCAAAATACTTCAGGTTTTACGTTAGTCATCAGGGTTAAGATAAGCAGGGATTTTTCAAACCTTACATCCCCTTTTATAAAGCTTCTATTTATCTTCAACTCATTTTTATCTTAATTATTCTTTTTTTTTTTACACTTTTCTCCATCTTTGCTGTAACTGTGTGCACCCAGTAGATGACTCCAGCCTAAATAAATGGAAAATATTCAGACATTAATCAGCCTGTCCCCAGACTGTGCTGACATCACAGAGCCTGGCAGGACAAACACATACATGCACACAACCATACGAACACACACATTTGGATTTTTTTAGGGCAGACAGAATCTTTTTTCTGCTTAAGGGTAAACAGTCTGGAGTAGAACACTAATTGGCACATGCTGTATTTATGCATGCATAACGATGCACATATACACCTTTATTAGGCAAAAGAAGCTGATTGGAGGGTGACGGTAAACAGAGGTGATCTCATGTTGGTGACCTAATGGGGTGTACAAAAGGAAACATGTCCATATTTAGTGAAGACATAATATAAATATAAATGCAAATATAATTTTGACTGATTTTCTGTGCAAATTTACCCATCTCTTTATTAGTTTTTTTTAGTTTTTACTCCATCTCCACCTTCTTCCATTGTTGAAAAAGAGAAGTCTCAACATCCTGTTTTTACACACTAGAGACGTTTGGCTGAAAGTGCTACATACCTGCCTGCAGGTAAAGTAGAGTGAAACATCGTGGCTCGAACACCTTTCCAGTTTATATTCAAGTGTTTTATCCAGAAATTAACCTTAAAACCTAAACAATAACAGCAAAACTGGTCTCTTTTGTCAAAATCTAAGACAACTGAGACAAATCTGAAGGTTTTTCAAGCTTTTATTATTTAAACTGACCTTTTAAAAATGGAGGGGGTCGTGTCTATACATTTAGATGTGCATTCTCCCTCATAGATGTTAACACAGAGGGTGTCAAAGGGTTGATGTGGTAAAGGCTACACTGAACAAAGAAGATTCAGCTGAGCCCCTCCTCCCTACCCAAAATTACCGGCTGGGGGGATTATTTCATATCAGTTATGGGTCGGAGGGTTGAGCAAATGTGAACTTTGTCTAGCGTCTCCCAATCCCCACCAGGCAGGAGGAAGGTCCCGCTCTGGTGACAAGAGAAGCTACAAAGCCACAAAGGTTTTGTAACATCCACCCCCTTGTCCCAAACACACACACACACACACACATATACACACCTCAAACATGGAGCCTAGAAGCGCACACATTAGAACATACAACATACAAACAAAAAATCTGGGACAAATCCAGGAGATCACTCAATCTACATACTCCAAACTGTCTAATTATAATTGATGTCAATTCTGCCATACACAGACAACTAGTTAGCTGTTGCCAGAATTAGCACCATTACTTCTAAGATCTTCTGGATCTCACATTGTGTGTAAACACACAGCTCTGTGAGAAAGAAACAGGATATAACTGATACTGTACTAGCAAAGTCTTCAAAGCAGCACTAATAAGCTGAAAAACGATTGTAATCTATGCATGCTGTAGTAGACATAATTTAGAAGCATGCTAAATGAAGATGACATTGAGACATTTGTAATTCTGTAACAGTGCACCAGACTGAGGAACAATGCCCCGCGGGCCGAAACCACAAAAGCCCTTTCAGAGACATATCATACATTTTACAGTATAATAGCTAATATATCCCGTACGTGATCTCTTCTAGTGACAGCCTGAGCTGTAATCAGTTAGCAGAACAGACATGTCAATTACATGAAAATCATTTTTGCAATTTCAATATTATGAGCTTTTCAAAATAAAATCTTTTTTTTTTTTTCAAGAGTTCAAGCAGCTGTTTATTACAGTCGTTCATTAAAGAGGCCTTTCCATTAAAAACAGTTTTTCTGAGGTTTCTGTTGAATATTTTAGCTCCACAGGTGTTCTTACCTTCATAGTGGGTGAAAACAGGTCAACAACTTCTCTTTCAGTTTTAATCTCTCAAACTACGCAGGTGGTGATAACACCCGAGTTCTTCTGAGTCCGAACGGCCTGTATTTGTTAAATCGCAACTCCTTTGTTCATTAGTATTCTTCAGCTCCTGCAGTTGAAACCAAGCCTAGCATGCTGCTGGCTAAAAGCTGTTAGCATAAGACGTAGCAAACAGGAAGACACGATGTCTGACGTTGCCATGCGCAGCGGGGCAGGAAACAGTATACCTTGCTCTCATAGGCTAGTTTGTTAGTCAATCAGAGTCCAGCAAATTCGAATAATGAATATGAACGAGCTGCTGCCGAAGCCTGATGGATCGAGCCGGAACCAGACAAATTTTAATGCAGACAGATTGAAATGTCTGTTAATCAGTTTTTCCTGATGTTTTTTAGATATAAAATGTTTCATATTACTGGTTAACAATTAAGAAATAACCACAAAGTTCTGAAATTAGTATGAAATGGCCTCTTTAAAAGTGGAGAGACATTACAAAAAGACTATAACACTAACATGTTAAAAGCATAATTGCTAGATGTTGATTTTATAAGAGCATGGATGACGAGCTAATGAAAACATTAGGTCAGTTTATTTTTGTATTTGCTTTGTTTACACACTGATGTTGTAGTTTACTTTAAGTTTTACTTCTGGTTTAATCAGGTTTAGGTTCAGCTTGTATAGTAATTCAACTGTGAGGACATAAATAGTAAAATGGCACTTATTCTGACACAGTTTGCCATCCACAACCTGATATGAAGCTTATGTTATGTTAAGTCATTGTTCTCTTTTAAAGGGTTTTTAAGTAGCCAGACATATCCCAATAAATCTGCGGAACGCAAAAAGCAACCAGTTAACTTATTATTCTAGCCAACTGATATACAAGTCAGGCTTTAACTTCAAGCTGTAAAACTTGGATCAACAAGTCCACCTGGATCAGACTTTCACGTGAGCCTGTTCTGATCCCCAAAGGTCTAATGTAGGTCTTTCAGAGCCGTTGTGGCTGCGCAAAATACATAATGTTAAAAAAAATGTTTTTATATTCAAAATCAAGAGTTTTGATAACAATGTTCTGAGATTTTGGAGACCATTAACAGCTTAAACAATTTTTAAATATTTAATATTGTATCTACTGCTTTAGGTTGACCGTAGCAATGAAGTAGCAGCTGCAGTTGTCTTGTGACATCATACATAAGACAATAGCTACGTTTACATGGGCACATTTGATCGGAATAAACGCCCAATCGGATAAAAAAGACGTCATGTAAACATGTCAACCCGAATGTTTTGATCCGATGCAGCCTGATCCGAAAGAAATTTACTTCCGATCGAGAGGGGTGGTTTTGTCCGATCTCCATTCGGATAGACGTGCATGTATACACCCATTCGGAAAGAAAGGGTGAAAAGAGCCCTTTGCGCATGCGTACAACTTCAGCGTGACGTCTTTCCGCTTTCGCAGACCCAAGTAGAAAACATAGCGGGAAGTAAACAGAAGTGGTCTGCTGGTGCAGTCATCCTGTCATCCTGTTCTCCTCTCCTGTGGTGGAGGAGCAGTAGTAATATGTATTCAGCCGCTAGCTTGGTTAATGCGACCAGTAAAAACCCAAACATAAAGGTAATCACCCGCAGAAGGTCCATATTGGGGAAAACGTGAGTCAGCTCGAGCACACGATGGGGCGGGAAAGACGCGCAGAAAGGACGGAGTTTGTTTACTTTTTTTTCTTCCCCCGGAAAGACAACTCGCTGTGCGCATGCTCAATTCATTTAACCTGATTGAGTGCTTGGTGCATGTGTACTCATGACATGATCAGATCATTTCAGTTAGTGTCCATGTAAACAGGGATTTGGGAATTCAGATAGACCAAGATTTTAATCAGATTGGGGAAATTTGGCGCATGTAAACGTAGCTACTGTCAACGTTAGCTAACTGTAAACATACAGACAAGGTTGTTTTACCTCAGAGAGTGAGAGATTAAATAGGACACTGACACAAAGTGCTGGCAGTGGTTTTAATCCAATGCAAGCAGAACAGCCAGGTCCTCATAAGGACTCTATTCATGAAACCATGGGGCCTGGTGCGTTTTGGGGTCTTGGGTGCAGGGACAAGCCACCCACCCCCACCTCTATCCTTATATCCCCTTCCAGAGTCTAATCATCCTCCTTCCACTCCTTTTGTGGAGCTTTTCCACTTTGATTTCATGTTTACCCATCTCATTGATCCGAGATGGGGCAAGCAGAGCAATTCCACAAAAGACCCTGTGAGATGCTGCCCTCTTCTCTTCCTGCTCCTGTCCACAACACATACGTAACACAAAGTCTGTTTTGTGCATACAGTGTGAAAATGCATCACTAAACAAGTATGATCCAAGTCATCACGAACATATTCATCTGGAAACATTGTGTTGATGCTCTAGCTGGTTGGGCTTCATGTCTTCAAGCAGCAGATAAAAAAAATACAAAAAAATCAAAGACAACTACAACTGCTAAGATCCCAGGATGCTGATGCAAGTCCTCAGCTGTTTCTTCCCCCACAGATTATAAACTAGTCCCAGGTTGGGGGTCCTAGGGTGTTTCCCTGGGGAGCCCCAGAATTTTGGGTGTTAGTGTTGCCACTGGGGTTTTATAGACTCCCTACTGAGAGCATCTACTTAGAAGAGACAAAGGCAGGCATTTATCCCCAGGGTGACCGTGCTGACCCCCTAAACTCACTCCCCTAAATCTGCTGGGCACGGACTGGCGGCTTCTTTCAGGGAGCCTTTCACAAGGCCTCACAAAGAGTCCTGGCCCGTAGCCTCCTTAGCCATGCATCACTCACACACATGCATTGTAAAGAGTAGTGTGGAGATAGACAAGTTTTTGTGCTGACGTGAATGGATTCAAAGTCAAATAAAACCAACAATTAATTAAACAAATTTAAGAACTTTAGGTTTCGGCATTATTTTTGACAAATTCATTTGAGGAAAGCTCTTTAAATAGGACACATTTCAGATGAGCAGCTAACCAGGACCATACAGTGACTGTAAATATGAAACAAGAACTTCCAACATATCACAGCTAAATCTACTGATTCAAGAACTCATGAGAATCAACTGGTCTCAAAAGAGGAAGAAAAAGACTTTTTATTTTCAACCTAATCTTTGTTGCCTTTTCTCATCCTCCATGGTCCTCCCATTCCTCATTCGTGTTTCCTCTTTACAAACACGTCTCCTCCCTTTCAGCCAGACTTCTTCTCCTAGTTTATATTCTTGTTGTTGTTGTTTTATCCACCCCAGTCGGCCTCTTTCCTTTTACTCAGCATTTCTAATCCCCCTATTTTCTGCTACCATCTTGGTATAAATGTAGTGCAACAAATAAGGGGCTTGTTTGAGTTTGTGTGTACAAATTACTGTGTGTAAAGAGAGTGTAAGCGTGTGTGAATTATGTAGGAGTTAAAAAGAAGAAGAATGCATTTGAAAATTGAGTGAAAGTTAAGGAATTCAGGTGTATTCGTGTATAAATGTCTTTGTTTATATGATGGAGACATAGTAACCGGGTTTATCCTTCAATTTACTTGATGTGCCTATCCTTTTAGAGACCCCTGTTCCAAGAAAGAAACTTCTTTTCAGTCTTTTTGCATTCAAAAGCATCCTATACACTCCGTAAGAGCCCGTTAAATGTGAAGAAAATAGGTTTGGGTGAGTGATAGGCGTCTCTGTTCTCCAGCTGTCACATTCCTTTCTATAGGCTCCTATTTACTGGCAAACAGATAAACAGAACCCATGAGTATGGAGGCCACTGCGTACAATTCATCAAATATTCATTCCCATATTTGTATCTACATATATCAACCTCCTGGCAGAAAAAAGCTGAAAAGCTTTGCGAGAGCACAATGGTTATAATTTCCTCATAAAAGTGCTCCTGATATATAAGTAGCTTTTTTGTTTGAAGTCAGGATTTAAGTTGTTATACTCTTGTGTCTTTATGAAATAAATATTTATTCCAATCACTCATACAGCTTAATCTCAAACAAACAAATCACCACGATTTCCTCTTGAGCTGTAAATTTAAATATAATTTCTTATTGGATAAAAACAGCCTGTTTTTTGGTTGATATAAATGTGTGTATACACTCTTTAAATGTTTTTTTCCCAACAACAGCTGAACTTTCAAAAAGGGCCAATTTGAACAGTGTATGGCTTTTACATGTCATCGAGAGGTAAAAGAAATGATTCAACGTGTGTAAAAAGTGAATAATATAGGATCTTTAAAGAGTTAATTTTTCTATTATTTATATTTTGATGCAAAACATGATATATATAGTCAAAACTGAAATAGTTTGTTTTTAATATGAACTTGATGATGGGCATAAAACAGATCTTTGCATAATGTGATTAAACTTTAAAGTCAAATTTATAGATGTTGTACTAGATCCCAGCTGACAATGGTAAACAGCATGTTGAGATTAAAATGTAAACACAGTATTATGGCAAACATCTGATTTAAACCCTGAAAGTGTTGAATATTAATTTTGATAAGAGTTGAGCTGATTTTACTTCTTCTCAATGAAAAGAAACAGGTAAACACTGTTGATCAGATCTGGTTTGTTTCAAAAAAAAAAAAAAGAACAAAGTCTACTTTTTCTCTCTCTGTCTGCTGGTCTCAGAAAGGTTGTTGAGACATAACATGTGGTTATTTCAGACAAACCACAGAACAGGCTGCTCTAAACAATATACCGCCACAAGAACAAGCTGCCATATTCCACATGGGCAGTTGTAAACAAAAGAATATGCCTCAGGTTTGGTTCAAAGTTAAGAAAAAAAGCCTTTTAACTTTTACAGGAAAGGTAATTCGGTATAAGTAAGAGAGTGGAGGCTAAAATCTTTTCTGTTTCTCAAAAGGAACGGGGATATTTCTCATTTTTGTTTGTGTGTTCAAATCTACTCATTAGAGCCTGGATGGATGTCTACCATCACATCTGTTTGGATGCACTGGTTATGAAGATGACAGGCATTCCAAACTAAAGCATTACCACTATCTGCAGATGCAATACTTAGTTCAATTACTTCCATCTGTTTCTTAACAATCATGAATGATGTAAATGTTGTGCATGGTAGGATAAGGATGGAGGTGAAAGAGAGAGGAAGCTATCACACTCTTAAGATTGTATTACCCCCTTCTATTTGAAAGGATTTCTCAAATTTCTGCAAGCTATGGCACAAATCNTCTCTCTCTCACACACACACACACACACACACACACACACACACACACACAGAGGCATGCAGCATTACACAGCAACAAACACACAAGCCATGAAGGTTGGATACTTATTTTAGACATACTAATAACAGACTAACACTCTGCTCTGATCTTCAAAGCATCTGAAGAGGAGAGAAGACTGAAGCCACAGAAAAGCCCAATGAGGGAGCGTTTGGCACATCTGAACCCACTTAAGCCTGTAAAAGAACACTTTAATATTTACAAATCACTGTAAAACTGCATGTTGCACAACGCAGAAGCTGACTCACTTCGGCAAACATAAAATCTGAGTGGGGTTAATTTACAAGCCGGTAATGCAATAAATAAAAACTGCCTTTACAGCGAAATTTTAAAGGCCTGTAAAAAGGAGAAGTTTCCTTTCTGAATCTAATGTGTGAACTTAATAGAATTATAACTTCAGAATGTGTTTGAGAGCTTTTACTGCTTTCCCTTAAAGTGGTTTGAAGATCAACTTCCAACAATGTTGGCCTAAAAACAAAGTTCCAACAGTGAAGCAGACTACTTTGTAAAAGATGTTTGTGGTTTGTTGTTACTTGACCTTTCTTTTAAAAAGCCACTTGGTTGCAATGTTTTTATATTGGCAGTAATAAAAAAAAAATACTGACAAAACTCCAGTCAACACCAACTAGAAAAGGTACCAGTCTTTTAGCCTGAACCATGTTAGAGATTATGTTCACAACTGACATTATAAAACTGTCTTCGATGTCAGTCTCACATTTTATATTCCATGGAATATGATGTAAATGCAACTGGAGCGTCTGAAGAATCTTGGCGATGCTGCTCTTCCTGCAGGAAACAATATCCTGAGGGAGTTCAGCTGCCAGTAAAGACTTCTGGGGTTTTATCGACAAAAGAAGGTTTAAAAAAAATCTGTTACAATATAAACTAGAACATTTTTGAAGAAGTTTAGAGGGAAACCAATACAGTCATCAACCTGTCACTTGGTTCTTGTAACAAAACCCAAATCAAAAGAAATGTTCAAACAGCTGCCAGTGGCTGAGTGGAGTCGCCATGGTAACAACACACCTGTCTCTCTCACTACATGACAGGGCTATTTATGAGTTATTTACAAATTCTAAAACTGGAAATTAAAGAAATGTCTGAAAGTTGCACATGTACATTTTATTTGTTCTTGTGATAAGTTAAAAATATAGGAAAATATATTTTTTTTTTGTTTTTGATAATATTATCTATGGTGTCTGACTTACAGCAACCAAATATCATTGCACCCAATTGAGGAGCACATTTGAAAGTTTCCAAAATTGATGCCCGACAAAAATAATTCTCTCAAAACATGCCAAAGTAGAAAACACTCAGGGAGGGCGGACCTATACCATTTGCTACACAACGCGATCTAGTACTGTAGTAGTACTGCTAGTATGAGACATACTAAAATCCTTCATAAAAAACTTCTGGTTTCTGATGTGATCTGGATCAGTCCCAGTTTTTAGGTTGTTTTTACAGAATGTGTGAATGTTTCTTTAACTAGAACTTGTTTCACAATAAATCAGTACATAATGTTTCTAAAGTAAGAACACTAAATATCTTAAACATGTCATGTCACTTACCGGTCATTGTTTTAATAATGTGCTATACGGAAGGAAAACACACACACACACACACACACACACACACACACCCACCCACA